>WEDG01003388.1:0-117721 GCA_017591395.1 Schistocephalus solidus | reverse complement strand
GACTGTGAAGCAGCAATGTTTGCCGATGACATTCTAAAATCTGGAATGTAATCCAGAGCCCTACTGACGAAGATAAACTGCAGATCAACCTAACTCGGTTGGAGGAGTGGTCGAATAATTGGCTTTTGCGGATCAACGTCGATAAGTGTACAATACTTCGCTTAGGCAACCCGTCTGGATCTGCCGAAAGTAGAAGTTACTTTCTCAACGGTGAAGCCTTAAAAGACGTGGAAACCCAAAAGGACCTTGGTGTGCTGATGACCACCACCTTAAAACCATCGTCTCACTGCTCGAAAGTGGCGAAGAGGGCAATTTCGGTGTTGCATGCCATCAGACGAGCCTTTTTGGATTTCGATGAAGATCTTTTTGCTAAGATTTTTGGAACATTCATTAGGCCACATTTGGAATATGCTATGCACGCCTGGAAACCCTGGACAGTTCAAGATCAGAACTGCCTCGAACGAGTACAGAGGAAAGCCACCAAAATGGTTAGAAGTCAAAGCTCCTTGCCATATCCAACCCGCATAATGAATCTTAATCTCTTCCCTTTGAGTTATAGGCAAATGCGTGGTGATCTCCTGCAGACATTCCGCATTGTGAAGGGATTGGATTGTTGCCTGGAATTCTCGGACTTCTTTGAATTTGCCACCACGACCCATCTCCGAGCTCACCCATTGAAACTGCGTGTCCAGCAGGCGAGACTGGATGTGCGCAAGTTCTCCTTCTCTGTCAGAGTGGTAAAACCATGGAATGCCCTCCCTGAAGACGTTGTGATGTCACGATCGCTGGAAAGCTTTAAAAGGAACCTTGACAGTTTTATGATCCGCAACGAGCCTGAGCGATGAGGCATTTATCTTAACCCTCGAGAGTCGTGCACCACTTGTCAAATTTTATGACCGCCTTTTGTACCTTTGCAACCCACACGGTTTCTCTGTATACCGCACTTAATTTTACGTTACAAATAGGGTACTCAAAGGCCCATGCCTATTTCCCTCAATAAATTGTATTGAATTGACTAGATTCAGCCAATCCATTAGCTTTACTTCATGATTTCAATGTGTATGTTTAGCTGTATTTTATGGTGTCTGTATAAACCTGAATATATTATTTTGATTGTACATAAATGGGGTCAACAAGGGCTATGCCCGCCCCCCTCAAATATATAATATACCGTCCATAACACTGAATAGACCAATCTGGGTTAATGTACTTGAGCACCTTGACCAACTCATCCTGTCGTAATTAAGGAGTAGGTGCGTCGCCCTATTGCACTAAAAATGATTGGGGCCCTTTTTATTTACAATCACAAAGGAGAGGTTCTAATTCAGCGAATTTTCCGTGACGAAATCCCAAGGACATCTGTTGATATATTTAGAGTACATGTTATACATTCCAGACATCAGGTTAGTCTCTGCACTTACTACTGCATGGACTGACTATAGTGATCACTATAGCGATCACTATAGCTTAGGTTATTGTGATAATGGTCACCATTGCAGAAAACAAAATTTCTAATTTCTTTGAAATTGCGCTTATTAGTGACGTATCGCGTTCATGTATATCATATTTTTCGAAACTTGCCTTGTTCGCGTTTCTAGCTAACGTTGGCCAGCTGACCTTGATAGCCAAGTGCGTTCACAAATGTGCCTTCAGCAGCCGATTTTTTGCGTCAGGTGGAAAACAGCTACACCATCACACCCTCCAATCCTGGGGATTCTTGTAGTACGTAATTCCAGACATGTTCAGTATACTTGCCGGCCTGCGTCGTCATTTCCGTCTATGGGGTGGCTGTCCCGGACGAAAATCTTAGGCGCCGAAAAAATCGATTTCCTCAGGTTTCTCGAGCGGGGCCTCTGTCGTTGGCTCTGAATTTGCTGAACAGCGACCCTTAGTAGGGACGGAGGGAGGGTAGGGTGATTTGGACCCATAGCTTCGCGCTCTCGACTGCGTTCCGAGGGCATAGAGGGCAGTGTAGTGACAGCGATAAGGAACTTATGGCGAGAAAACTAAGGCTAAAACCATTAAACTTACACTCCTCCATGCAGAAGGCACATTGTGGGCACACAGTACCTGACAATTTCGTAAAACTTTGCAATTAGGGAATTTTTGAGAATCGCGTAAGATACGAGGGAGACTAAACGCTAATCATTTTAGCCTGATGATTACTTTTAGTCAGTTATGCCTGAAAGCTGGCTCCGAATAACTCAGATTTGGGCCCTGACTTTCTGATCATACGCTTCACTAGTAAACCGTGAACTGGCCACCGAATCGGTTGTGATGGGGGCTATTATCGCATAGTAATGACGCTCCTTTTATCTGATTATACGTACGATTACACCCATGGCTATTCGAATTTGCATCCTATCAAGAGTCATCGCAGTTGCTGGTGTACTGACTAGTTAGTCGACGGCAGATAGTTAACCAGGAATAGCTATTCCGGTTGCCCTCCTTTCAGTGTTTCCTTCTAACTTCACCGCTTGTTGCTGCGTTGCCACCTGCAAGGATTTCTGATGGAGCTTTAGGACGAAAATTTGCGGATATTTTCCCTCATGCAATGACATCGACGGCGTCACTTCCGTATGCGCTCGTACTTAATCGCCGGACAAGGATAAGGCTGTCCAACATCCCTTACGTATCCATCTTCTTTACTACTCTAGCAAGTCCGCATTATTTATTTATATACTTTGCACTCCTCAAAGTCTCACTTGTACGCGTTTGACGCTTTCGCAAGGAGTGTAGCTTGCTGTACCGCTCAAATCTAAAGGCAAACGCTAGCTTGCTCGGTATAGGTAGTAGCACATTTGGCGTGCAGACCAGGCCACGCACCCTTTTAAACTAGAAATCCGCTAGTTACGCCATTTTTGGTTCACTAGATGGGGATTCATGCACAGTGAAGGTACAGTTTTATTAAACCCAAAACCTCATATCGTTTGTTGCCTCATTCCCTTGCTCCTCCTAAAGCATGCGCGTCCTGCCTTGTTTCCCAGGTGCGCTCACCGATAATAAATATCGCACGAACCAGTTTCTTCCATATTAAGCGTGGTAACATCTGGCTTTGTGCGGTAAGCCGGAGAAACCTTAACGCGGCTGCAGTTTTCGAGCTGTTACACGCCATCCTAAACATTTTCCAACAACACCTTGGCCGAGTAACAGAAGAAAACATCAAGAATAATTTCGTCCTCATTTACGAACTCTTGGATGGTATGTCCATCTGCTCTCTTCTAACTCTGCTCTCCTTCAGAAGCCGTAGATTATGGCTACGCACAAAACACCGATACAGGTGTTCTACGGAACCTCATCACTCAGGCAGCTATCCGTTCTGCAACGAAGGAAGAGACTACTCAGATTACAAACCAAGTCACCGGCCAGATAAGCTGGCGTCGTGAAGGAATAAAGTATCGTCGTAACGAATTGTTTTTGGATATAACGGAGTCCGTAAATTTACTAATGTCTCCTCAGGGTAGGTATTATCTACTTTTCTTATCAAAGTGGCTATCAATTATCATAGCAACAATATTCAACCTTTTGTTGTTGTGGATAGTTATTGCATAACGTTTTACTGTTTCTGTCACTTTTAATGCACTTTTTCGCTCTGATTTGGCCTGTACTACCAGCTATATCAACCTATTCAGGTAACACATCAAATTTATAATATATGCTGTTCTGCCCAGCCAAGGTAACATGAATCGCTACTTTCTTTTGGCTCAGCATGCCTACCTCAGTTATAAATCGTGCCTTTCTGCGCTCTTTTACACCCGGGAGGGGCGCGGTTACCTCATTGTATGCAGTAAAGGATAAATAACTGGTTCACATGCCGTGATTTTCCATAATGAGTGCCGCGGAACTTGTTGACAATTATTTCCGTAGTAGTTCATTCTTCTACAAGGTCACGCACGAATATCAACAAGGCTTCTGCACAGATGCAAGCATTGTTTATTACCTGCACTTGAGATATATTGTACCCCGGAAGCAAGGTGATTTTACAAGATAAATACTGTTTATTGTTCATGTATTCTCCTGTATTCTCTCGGTGTGGCCGATCTTATGGGGAATAGATAGTTGATTGGCAATATTTATTTGCACTGCTGTCGAATCATCGTGCTTGTAACTGAGGCTTACCTGTGCAGTTGACAAAACTAGCTTTTTCGTAGCTAGTCAGTCATTATTATACATTGTGACTTCCTTGCATGACCACACTGTCAATATGCATGTTAGTTTGTCACACTATCCTCACAACAGGCTGCGCTTCAGATGCTTTGGACCAAAACGGAGGTCATACTGAATCGCACCACGCGTTTGTCTGGCAGTGTAGTCTGCGTTTGTTCGCACTTACTGTCGTACATGGAAGAGTAGCTGTGACATGGCTTAGACCTAGGCCTTCAAGCCGAGTTAGCCACTGCGCCAAATCTCCGTATCAGCTGGTTGACAAGCTAGGACAGTCGAGTGGCGCATGAGCGATGGGAAAGTGAGGCCGACACAGAGGAATCCATCTGCCTGGCAAATTAGCGCATTAGTCACCACAATTTGACTCGCATTGAAAATGTCACGACGCGTTAAATGTCGTTACTTCGAAGATTGCCGACTAAAGGGATAAGTGGGTCCTTCTGTGGACTGAGAGCCAGGCTGTAATGGCTCCTCACTGTAGACTTTATGCTGCGGTCACTAATGTGAGGTTCAGGCGCCCCTATAAAATTCTTATAGACGCTGTGAACGTAAGGTCGTATGTGGCACGTCTAGGCGGACTGTTTAGCAGTCACTCACTGCTCCCGCGCCCTTTGATCGTTTTGCATTGCCCTGCCACGGGAGCAAGGTGGAGGAGAGGAAAGAGGGTATGGTAGATGCTGCAAAGTTTGCTGCTCCCACCCAATGAGGTATGCTGTGGACTTCATCGCTCGCTACGGTTGAACTGTCTTATTTCGTTGCGTTAAAATATGTTATTCTGCCCTGGAAGTTTTTATGTAGTCTTTTGGCGACTGGAGCATTTAAGAGACGATCTCTGAAAGCTTTAAATATGGTATTGTTATTCACGGGTTACGAGCAGCCGTGTCAACCAGCTTTAAGGATTCTTCGAATTCATGTTGATCTTTTGAGCCTCCATGAACCGTCAATTCCACTTTCGCTTAGTCCATCTCATGTTCGAAGAGGAAGCTTTGATGTCGAGCTCTCAGTACGTGGAAAACTATTCGCACTAATTTTGGGGTTTACAGTTTATTCTTTTCCTTTCGCTTCGCTACCAAAATTGCTTAATTAATGTTTCATACCATTTTTAGATTACAGCTGTAACCGAATTTTTTTGCACTTATTTTCGCAATTTCCACCTGACGCGATTTAATACTACTTTAGCTGCTATATATAATATTTAATTGCTTTAATTGTAAAGCTGAAGACGACCCAACAGATTCCAGTGCTTCGCTTTCAGTATTTATAGGAAACACAGCAGAGTTATGCTCCCTTTTTAGATAAGGGTACTATTATCATAGTAATACATTGAGTGTGAAACTCGGCTTATCAGCTCTGACAATTGACTTCGGAACTTGTTCGATTTACAAATAATGCCTGGATTACAGAAACAGATTACTTGGTAGAATAGCATGTAATCTGCCGCCGAACTGACCTTATTCTCCTTCCTCTCCATTTGCCATTGGTCGGACCAACCGTGGATGAGATGTGCACACTGACTACCTGAGCTTGACACCCGTCTTACCCGTGTTACGCACGGGCTCGGGTCTCACATACTGGAGAGGTACCTGGAAGACTATATTAAAAGGTCATCACCTTATGAATCCCCGCCTAAGAGTGAAACGAGTTAGCCGTGCAACTGACAACATTCGAGCCAATTTTTAGGGCACCGTTGTAGTTTCTGCCGCGTCGGATCATTATGTTGATAAATGCTTTGAATTGTCACTGTTGTGGCGTAGGTCCTCAACTAATGCTTGCAACATGTGACCTAGCTAACGTATCCCGCCAGCCACTGTTATCCCCGATTTGGTATAATGTAGCAGTACGAACGCCTGTTTGCGGATGACCTCACCGCCACGGTCATCGACACACTCAACAGGAAATAACTAGCGATAACAACGTTATTGCCATTTTCTTTGGTTGCAAGCAGGCTTTTGAAACTTTGATCTGAGTTGCCCGCCCACCTACTGCACAACAACAAACGATAAAAAAATGGGGAAGCCAATAAAAGTACTTGCACTTGGCACTTGTACTTGGCCTGATCTAACCGGTCTCAAAGATGTCACGGACTGTATCTGTCAACGCGCGACGATCCGCTGCCGTAGATCTGGACAGCTCAACCAATTCCCTCCGCCAGCAATGGAGACAGAATAGCGAAGGTTCAAGAACCACTCCCGTGTCTTGACGAACTGGTTCGACCCAGATGTTGATTTGAACCCCCCTTTTCAACTCGTCCTACCGGACAACCGTGCCGTATCGAGGACAAAAACACTTAACATATGAGGAGACGAAAAACTTGCCTAAACCAACTTATTCGCCTTTCTTGAATGACCCTGACTGTCCTTTCCATCTTGTCGCAGCGACTGCGGACTGTGTAATTTGAAAATAAGTCGGTATACTTTAGGCATGGCCCTGAAGCAGTGGTGGTCAAATACCTCGGGGTTTCGCTCATCTTCCACGCGCACTGCCCGGTATTCGCCAATAAAGGTTTTAACAAATTGATCTTTCTGCTAATAAATTATTATAAAAAACTACGCAAGAGCTTTAAGAACTGTTTAGGAGTCGTGCCAGGGTGTTTAAAGTCAAGATTTTAGAAACTGTACTTTGCTATGTGGATTGTCCGATGAACCCTACTCTGTTTAACAGTAGGATCAGGGTTTCTTACCTCTATTTCACCGCTCTGCCAGTCCTCTTTTACAGATTGCCATCAGACGTGTTAGGATCTGTCAAAAGTAATTAATCGCTTTCAGAAACACAAGATGGCTGTTTGCCAAATTATGTGGTCACGCCGCTTTGTATTGGGGTCGTTCACAGTTAGCTTTGAAATTTCGGCCTTCGCACGGGTAACTCTGACTATTAATCGGCCTGGCAACAACTTCACAACCACACACTAAATCGCATGTACTCTACCTCCGTATACTTTTGCTTTAAATAGTACTGATAGTCCGAAAATGTTGGCACCGTTCCGTTTTAACTGCCTTTCTGGTTGTTTAGATTGAATAATTGAAGTCTGATCGAACATTTACCTTAATTATTCTAGGACAGATCCTGTCTGCTCACGTTGTTGGAAAGGTGGTAATGAAATGCTACCTCAGCGGGATGCCCGATTGCAAATTCGGCTTCAATGATAAGATCAGTTTGGACAACCGACCTAAGCCGGTTGCCACTACGGGAGACGACTTGTGAGTTCCGTATACTTTTTAAAAAGCAGACTGTCTTTACAACTACCGATTTCCGATGTGCAGCAGGTTATTCTCGCCTTTCATGTGTAAGGTTTCTTCAAAAATTGTGCAAGGTATACACGCTCACCCGTAGATTATGCGTGCACAAGGTCGCCTTGCTGTCAATGAGCATGGATTTACCTCTGCTAACTCGGTCTGCATTATTTAAGTTCTTTATTCTTCTGCATTTGCTAACCCGATGTAAGGTGAGGCCCAAACACGACTGCTCATGCCGCGCAAATTTTCAGCAGAGATCATACTTTCTGCCCTTGGTCAACCGTTCTGAATTCGACCATAAGTGTTAAGGCTGATAAGTAAACGATAGTCACGGCGATCAAAGATCCAGGACTGCCTGTTGTTTTTAATTGGATTCTTTTCAAACTTTTCTGTGTCCTACTCAATCTCTGTAAATGATTCTTGAAAAGGTTGTCAAGTCGTTTTACTGGTCTTCTCCTGCTCCATGCTGTTCTAGTACTCCTCTCTGTAATCACCGATTCATCCTTAGCACATAATTTGATTGATTGGTCGTTAGCTGCGTAAAATTCCACTACTTCTGCACTGAACCCGTTCTATCAGCCAGCAGACAGCGTCTTGTTGATCGCCAAATTGAAACTGGGTTTAGGCAGTCTCGGCCTTTACATTGGAAAGCAGAATCCATGTACTCTGGCTACAACATAACCCATTAAGTTATAATAGACAAGACGCCGCCTTCGTTTTCGGATTATTTTGCCTTAAATACTCCCGTTTTGCCTGTTTTCACTTTGTTCTATCACCTCCCCCTCCTCCGTCCAATACCGCCATAGATCGCCTGAAACTAACGGGGGTGTGGCGATTGATGACTGCCAATTTCATCAGTGCGTTAAACTGAATAAGTACAGTACCGATCAGGCTATTTCCTTCGTTCCACCCGATGGCGAATTTGTCTTGATGCGTTACCGTAAAACCCGTGTGAGTCATTTGTGGCATTTTACTTCTCGCTTTTCGCCTTTGTTTATTTTCTGTCGTCAGTTACCTTGTTCTGTAAAATTGTTTTTATTTTGCGATCCAACCAAACAGCAGGAAAAGAATATCTGGAGGCCAAGTTGCTTAACTGGGAATTCGCCACCACCGACTGATTGCATCCTGTGATTATCTATGATCGATTTATCATATTTTATAGATCGTTGGCGTCTACACGTAGAACCATGCGTTTTATTTGCGTATAGTGTACAACAGTGGACTGCGCTGCTTTTCTGGTCATTTTCTCATATGCGCATGTGGCTATATAGGCCCTCGCGGCGTCCGAATATCCTCTGACAGCATGGACAGGTATAACTGACGTGAGGGGTGTTGGTCAGGACTACGGGCACTACGATGCATTCGAAACTGACCGACCAGGACGATGCGTAACTGGAATGCGCTGTCACAAAAGGGCTAGGCTAGCACTGCATTGCTGATAGTGGGTGGTTCTTGTATCATGGCGGGGTTCACTTGTAGCGGATGCGAAGCTGTATGACCAAGAAAACCGAAAGTGGAATCTGGTGTTATGGTATGCGCAGTTCAAGGGGGGAGGTATTTCCAGTTGTGATGTTTTGGGATGTGAAAGTTTGTTCTTTCTTGTTGACGTTAATGTCACTTGACAATGCGGACGCATTGTCGGAGTTTAAGTATTGACTACGTTGGTCCGGGGCATTCGAGTCTTGCCCAGCTCTCGCATCACAATGGCTTTCCCTATTCTAACGGTTCGAGGATATATAGTTCGATTTTACGGCAGTATGCCGATTCTGGGCGAGGCCTTTGCAGGTCCCTTGACCAACACGCGGATGGAGAAAACTGGTTTAGGTTGTCCTTGTATCGGTACCTCTGGCTGCCTTGCATAAGAACACTAAGAGAATTCACCATAAATTAGTCACATACAGGCTCTCGATAGCTGTATTAACGACATGTTCATTCAACCACAGTTAGGTCTGCCTTAGAATAGCTTCAGCCCATTTGTCAACGTAAATACTCCAGAGACTGATTCACCGGCCGTGACGCCTGCCATAATCGCCTCTTAACATCTGCATAAAGCTTCCCGCGAACCCGAATTTCAGTATGTTTTTTCTTATTCCATCACGGTTCATGATGCCAAAAAGTGCTGTGGGTTTCGTCCTCATTTTTGAGACTTATTCCTGTTTACGGACCATGAAATCATATTGGCGATGGTGCCGTGGAGTTCCTGAAAGAAGTTTCTTTTCCAGTACTTTCATTCATTTCACCTTGGAGTTTATGCGTTCAGTGAAACCCGACATTACGGTATTTAAGTTATTTGATGCTTTCTTACCTTGGCGCCGCCGACTGCGGGGCTGAAATTCTGTCTTATTTTCGAGGTGCCAAAGCGGTCTTCCGTCCCCCTCGCGTCGTGTCGAGGACATGGTCCATCAGTTGCCAGTGGCGCGATCTTGGTTTTACCCACATGGTTTTCCAGATTAGAGGAAGGTATGCGGTGATCATACAAATTTTTCCCGACTTGCGTACGACAAGGGAGGTGGGGGCATTGATGTTGCAAACACCAACACCATGACGATCTTATATTCCCTCCCAGAGAGCGTCGTGTATGCCTAGACGGATATTGAAATCACCAAGGATGATAGATCTGTCCACTCCTGCCACGAATGCAAGGACTTGCAACTCGTCGAGAAATCGTCCTTCATATTGTTAGGACTCGAGATTGAGATGGGGAGGAGCGTAGGCACTGCTGATCGTAACGAATTTTCGCCACTTAAATTTAGGGTAATAAACCAGTTTTAAAAACCGTTGACTGCACAACCTGCATTTTCTTCTCACACTTTAAGCCATACATGTTTTTCGTTTGTTTTATAGACCAGTAATCTTCAGTTAATTTAGTATTTTAAACAACAAGTTTCTCCCGTGACTATCATGAGTTGCCGAACTCCCTAAACCGTCTATGCAGACCTTCAGAATCCCGGCGCCTGACCAGCAAATGAATGCATAATCTATTCAATTACCGAAAAATTAAAGTCCCCTGTTTCTCAGGTTATATACAGTCGTTCTGCCCTTTAATAGTTCGAACATTAAATACCTGTGTCGCCATCTTTTCGCACGTAAAAATAGTTACTCTGAGGATCCTTGTTGCTGCTAGTCAGTCGATGTAGGCACGCGTTTCACTTCTGACCAAGACCTTATACTTCCACCTGGTTGTCCTATAGCAATGCGCTGTTAAGAACTGAGATCCTAGGCTGTGAAACATAAGTAACCGTTGCCTCAGTCATTATTATCGACCAAAGCAGACATTTTAGTTTTTAAACGGACATTTCCTGCCTTTCTTTTCGCACAATAGTAGTCCCACCCTAGACACCTTACAATATTTGGCATAAAAGAAAGTATTTCTGAAGAAGTTGCTCAGATCTCCCTTTGATAGGGGGCAAAGTCGTTGGCGGAACTAGTGCCACGCATTTTGGTTGTTGATACTATCTAGAGAAATTGTCATTCAGAGGCATGACAAATCTTCTACGTCAAATGCCCTGCCTATGCCAGTTTTTTTGCTCGAGCTACTTCTCACCAGTGTATTTCGACTAAAAGAGCTATTACAATTGTTCGAGCATGCTGCAGCATGAGCCTACCTGCGCATATGGTCCTTAACCGGTCCAGAATTCAAACTTATTTCTGTTGCCGGGATAATAGCGGTTTTGTATAGTCACTTTGTTTGGTTAAGGTCTCGGGGGGTTCGATATGCCTCTGTGGTGTCACCCACTTCCGCATCAGACAACTGACCGGTTCGGACAGTGGTCTGATTATGGGGGTGGGGAGAGAGTGAGATCGACAGCTCAGCGCATTTTCCTCACTATAAAAAATCTGCTGCGCTTGAAACCATCTCGGTACGCTAAAAGCCGTGGCTTGGAAGGTTGCAAACTGACGGGATAACTCGAACCGCGTGGTCAGCCCAGTTTGTGTTTTGTGTGGAGTGACTGACTGGCGGACTGATAGTCAGGCTGCAATGGCTCCTTCTTAATGTGGCCTTTATGGCACTCCCACTCCGTGGGATCCGAGCCAGGTGTGATTGCACGCCCATGGGCGACCCGGCCGCGCCAGCCATCTGCGCCCTCTCCCTTCGCTGGTCTTCTTGACTCTGTCTTGACACCGGGCTCAGTTGGGAAAGGAGAGAGTGCGGTAGCTGCAGTGCAATGCTACTATCACTTAAATCTAATCCACGCGTGTGTCACCGTCCCCGCACCACCAGGGTGTGGAGCATACAGTGAACATCGTCCGACTACGACGGTCGAACTGTCGCGGTGTTTCCGGAATATTCATCGCTGTTAGGAGTTCTTGAATCTTTGTCGGGATTGGTATGTTTACTATAACGGGAAACATATCACTATTTTCTCCGCTTTGAAATTTTTGAAACTTTTGTTCACTGACTCATCCGCATTTATTTTCAACCTTCGAAAGGAAATCACTCTACCCTTCCGTATCATACCTCTGGTTCGGGAGATTGGCAAACACAAGCTGGAGATCAAGGTAGTCGTAAAGGCCAACTTCAAGGCCAGCCTGCTTGCGCAGAAGGTGGAGGTTCGTATTCCAACACCTACAAATACCAGTGGTGTCCAGGTGGCTTGCCTCAAGGGTCGAGCCAAATACAAGCCCACGGAAAATGCTATAGTCTGGAAGTAAGCTCTCTACGATTCCTCAGTCGATTATTTTCCAATGTGGTCTGTACCACCTAGCTGCTGTCTGTAAACCATTCCAACCATTTATGCGCGAATTGCGTGCACGCGCACTAAACACGACAACTGGAGTGAACTTATAGGTCTCTTGCACATTTTCGTTTGCTAATGCAACAAATTCGACTGGACAGCAACACAGAGAAGGCAGCGATCACGCATCGGCCAGCCTAACAGCGGAATTGAAGATCTAAATCGCTTTTCGGTCGCATAACAATTCTTTTACATGGGAAGTTACATATTGAGAAGGGCCACAATAGACGATGCGGTGGTGGCTTGCATTTCTGAATTTAGCTAGGTGATCGACTTATAAAAACTATTTAGACCGAAATCTCCGTGACCTTTTATTCATCGTGTAAATGAAAGTTTACGGGCTGTTGCCCTGAAAGCGCTTTCCCACGATGCGGAGACGTGAACAATCTATCAAAGCTAAGCGCAGAATTCAGCCACTTATGTCTAGGCCATCCCTCAAGGGATGCTGAAGGTGAAGTGACGGGAACAGATCCCCGATACCGAGGATTCAGTATCAACTGAAGTGCTCAGCATCGTCTTCATGCTGAAATAGCTTTAAATTCTGTGAGACGGTTACGTCCTCAGGATTATTGATGGTGCATATCGACGAGACTTTCCTCTGTTGACGTCTGTACAAGTGCTTATTTACGAGAACAAATAATACCGTAAGGACATCTTACTAGCCTTCCTCCCATATATCTCGTGTTCTGCTGAATCCTCCGTAGGCATGACGCATTCCCGTAAACCACGAGGTTGCGGTTTCTAAAGCCATCGTAAGGCAGGAGACAAAAGAGGATCAGCGAACACGCAAGACTATTATCGCTTACCATCACTGCTAGCGCTCAGTCCCTCCCATTACGCCAGTCAGTGCTTATACTGACCCTTTGGCACCCCTCCCTGCTACTAACGTGCAGTTTTTTTCTCCGGTCCATCAACTCAAAGTTGGACCTAAGACCACCACCACCATGCCACTCCACTCAAACCGCAGACAAACCCGGAGAGAATCGCAGTCTATTACAGCGGACTAAATTTGTGTTAGGCCACCCTAAACTGACTGTACTGCAGCATTACAACTAAATATGGGAAAATTGATGTATGGCGCACGTTCAATGATGGCTTTTAAAATAGCGTGGAGCTCTGAAAGTTGGCTGGGGATGGCTGCCAATGGACGCGCTAAATGGGTCAGACCTAAATGACTCCATAGTGTGACCTTTATGAAAATTATGACCCTTATAAGATCCTAGATTTTACGTTTGGGACCAGTTCATGTAAGTCTACGTCCCGCTTCGTCAGCCAATGGGCCTACATCAATTCCAAATCGTATCGAGGCTGTCTTGGCATTAGAAAATGTTCGGCGTTAGACGCATGAATGGGGGAAAAATACCTCGAAAGTCTACCTCGCCGTAATCCAATTCCCCACCGTGCCCTCCGGATTGTGATGGTACTCACTGAGAATGATGTATAAACTGTCGTTGTATATTTATCTTTCGCTTCAACCGGATGTTATGCTGTAACGCAATATAACAAATACTACGAGCATAATATCAGTGTTTTAAACTGCTTTCTCGCACATTTTATTACGAAAACGGGAAAACAATATGGTTTTTAATTCCGATATTCTTTCGTGATTGTGATGTCTTCATGGTATTGAAAAAAGTACAGCAGCGGTTTATGCGTAACATCGCGCGTGCCTAAACATACCCATTTCAGGTTGCCTAGGATTGCCGGAATGAAGGAGTCACAACTGTCTGCTGAAATTGAGCTTCTGCAGTCATCAGACAAGCCCCAGCGTGGTGGACGTTCCCCAATTTCCATGAACTTTGAGGTGCGTTGCAGTTTGACACAATTGTATTTCATTTTATATTAATTTTACCTGGAACTAGGCACAAGCGCGGTGGAAGCAAATCTAATATAGACGGGCTTGTCCCCAAACCGTCATATCTCTGTACACTAGACGGTTGTTGCTGCGCAAATTTAAAAACAATGCGTAGCTGTTTTTGAATTGTGTGTGAATTTGGTGTGTTAAGAGGTTGAGTACTTTGGTTTTAAGTATGTTTACTCATACAAAATTATTTGAGACAACTCACGGGAAAATTTATTCCTAAGGCTTTCTAATACATGTGCGAATCATAGGCATGGACCAACTTGTACGCCTTCTAACTAGTGTCAATAAATCAACCTATATTATATTACACGAATAATAATCTGGTCTTAAAAATGCTCATAATTACAACTATATCCTGTCTAATCCAAGGAAATCACCCCCTAACTCTTACTCGTGCGCGAATTTGTTGTGACCGGCAGTGTTAGGTGAAACTTCTAACACAGCCATATTCTCCCATCAGCAAATAAAACATAAAAACTTTAATTGATGGCCTCGTCTGCTTCCTTCGTCTTTTAAAAGCTCTCTAAATATCTCGAGAGTTAACCGATGTTTACATAAATTCCTTTTCCCGTCCCCCATCGTTTTCTCTCAGGTACCGTTTGCTCCATCCGGCTTCCGGGTGCGCTTTCTCAAGGTGTTCGAACCGAAACTTAACTACTCGGACCACGATGTCATCAAATGGGTACGCTACATTGGAAAGAGTGGCCTTTATGAGACCCGGTGCTAGTGGCCTAGTGCTCCACCTGCGCATGCATAATAGTTGGACGGCTACTCTCCATCCTCTGAGAATGTCTCTCGAGATTATCTCTCCATGTGGTTACATCGCGATGCCGTCTGCTTCATCCCTACCACTCCTTCCCTACGGAAGTACTTTGGATGTTTGTAATTTACCCTCTACCTCCACGAATATATTTCCCAGTCCAACCTCCCCATAGGTCTTCTATCTGCTTCACCAATCCTCTCTGATTTACGGATTTTTCGTCAAAAGTTATTGCATTTACCTATTTTGATTTATATTCTCTTTCGTTTGCCCTCTATGAAGGAGAAGAGCAATGAGCAGTGTCATTCGAGTTAATTCGTCCTCTCCCCTCTGTGTGCTTTTATACCGTTCTAATATGTTGTCGTGCAGTGATTTATCTCGCCCGCCTTCCCCTTTCCGTGCACCTGTCGTGCAGTTGCATCCTAGAGAGCGACTGCAGCTCGTCCATATGCTGTTTGTACTTCTGTTATTGAATAATTTTGATTAACCAGCTTCTGATCTTCACCAATAATTACAGTTCCCATCTTTTAGTTCCTCCTCACATGGTGATCCTAAACACTAGATCGGTCCTTCCCCTAGTACGCAACTTGCTAGACCCTAAGTGTGCTGGCACGGCGGATTATTCGTTCCCAACCAGGGGCTTTGATTTTGTGGTGTTCGCATTACAGAGATGGCTTAACCCGGTTTACTTTACAAGCGTTTTCTAAGCCGTATATAAAGTGAAGTGCCTGGGCTGAGTAAGGAGATGGTTGCTAATCCCAGGGCTGTAGTCAAAAGGGGTTAAGGAGGAATTCAAAGTCGTCCTAAAACTTTCATCAAGGTATAGGGCGGATTTATTGGCTAGTATCGCCTCATCATCCACCAATATCTCCACAGAAGTTGTTGAGGGGACTGCTTTGAAGCACTTACATTTCTGTCCAAAACCCCTTAATTAGTACGCGAAAAAACGTGGTTTCACAGGAGACTCACTTCAGTCTCAAAACCAGTAGTTTTGTGTAAAGCCGATTCACTAATTTTTGATGCAAACGCCTGCCTCGTAACGTGAAGTCCTCAGACTGAATGTACTACGAGAGTCCTGCGCGTCGTCCTCCATGGACAAGACTAGTAGCCGCAATAAAGACCCCAGGTTTCTCTAGGCTAATCGTGTCCCCATTTCAGCTTTATTGTAACGTAGGGTAATAGACCAACCGGCTGCTCAACAATGCAAAATATGGAAAGCCGTGGTTTAGCGAAAGTATGGAAATCCTGACTTAATCGAAGTGACGAAAGCTAACTGCCATTGTTTAATTAATATCCCTCATCCGCTGCAGTTCAGTCTCCGTCACAAAAGCTCAAACCGTCGATATTGCCGGTTTCAGAATAATACAGGTATAATACAACACTGAAGAACGGTCCAAAACTATGCTAGATAGGGCGCTTATGAATTAAATCTTTGATCCGAGGAGAGTCATTACAACTTTCGTGAAAGATATTGCTTTCGTATCTGAGAGATGTGGCGTACAGTCGACGTTTTCTGCCAGTTCCAAGCCCTAAGCTGCCATTTTACAAGCACAGGTTCATGGGGGAGATGAAACTTGTTCAGGGTTTGCTTTCTTTCCGGCGCTTTAACTTAAGTAAGGAGAGCTTACAGCCTTGTTCAGGTAGCTTAGCCTCCCAGTGTAAGAGAGCCAGACTTGGAACTTTTGCGTTTAGCCGCTTCCTCCTTGTTCTTCACCAGGCTTATGACACGCTTGTGTAACTCTTCACGCGAGAGTGGGACGCGAATTTCGGACTCTCCGCCTAAAATGTAATTGGGAGAAGGAGAGACTGGAGGGTACGGAGCAAGGGATCAAAAAGTAACAAGTAGTCTAGTTACTTGGGGCTTTTTAGGTGTCAAATTATCACGTTCGAGGGGGATTTTGTTTGTTCTGACTTCAAATTACTGGGCATATCCCCATTGATAGGCCTAGGTTATGGAATGTTTCGAAGCTCTCGCTTATTTAAACAAATCAATTCAAATAAAGAATTGAGGTGGTAAGTCAAGCTTCTAGTGTGCAGAAGATTGTCAGTCGTCTTTGGAAAGGTGCTGGATATCTGTAGTCAATTTTTTTATCTCCAGGACATTGTATTTAGGCAAAATGCCAAACAGGGAAGCAACAAAGTTGGAAAACGTTTCGCTGCTGCCCCCCTCCGAATGTGCATCCTATTACAAACACCAGTTACGTAAAGCAGGCCACGATGAAATAAAAAGCTCGCGCGACCAGAAAAGAGGCACTCCCTGTGCTCCCTGAATTCGCTTCTGCAAACTGTGCTATGCGAGTCTCAGGTTATGCCGGGACATGCTCGTACTGTTGTGCCTTAGGGCTCAATCTAAAGTTCTCGCAGCTAGTCACATAGCACTTATCAGTATATGCAGATTAGGGGTTACCGAAAAACACTAAAGGAAACTGGAATGATCATTTCTGGCTCATAAGCCAGACTGCTTTACAAAACTCAGGTTCTGACACAGTTAAGTCTGAAACCCGCGCTCCTTGGCCATCGAACATTATTAATCTCAACGCTTTATGACCGAAGAACGCAGGTTCAAATCTAGGGTCCGCCTAACCTGGGTTGACGACGGATAATAAGCAGGAATGGTTATTCCAGCCTCCCTTGTCTTTGTCGGTAGCCCCTCATCTGCATCTATTGTTAAATAGTATGCGCTTAACTGAAAGAGCTCTAAATTGAGCCCCAAGGCACAACGGGATGAGCATGTCCTGGTATAACTCAGGCGATAGAGCTTAAGACTCAAATTCTGGGATCACAAATGTTTCCGTTGCAAAACACTTTTTGTCTGGTTGCGTGAGCTTCTTGTTTATTTTTCTTTGGAGGTACCCCATTCTGTGGAACGAACTTTCTCAATAACTGGCAAGCATAGTTGCAATAACTCAAAAACTAAACACTAAGAGCGAATTCCGAGGCCTTTGGTTTCTACCAAGTTTCACATCAAATATGTTCTAGCTGTCTGGGTTCTCTATTTCCCACAGCTAGTCTTTACAGCTTTTCCAAAGCTTGCAATTACAGAATATGCTTAATGCCTGCACTAAAATGTAGGCTACTATTTCGTGGAACCTATTAATAATTATGCTCCTCCATAGGCGCCGTTAGAAAACTGTGCTATTGAAGCCGAAAAAGACACGTGATTGATGATACTTCACATAACTAATTTAACAGTTAAAGTTAGTATAACGTCCTCGGGGAGTCACTTGGTTTTAAGTAAGAAGGCATTTAATTTTGTTGCAGGCGCCAGTCGAATTCAACTGACCCTATCTTGCCTTTTATCTTCTTTGACCAAACATCGGCTTGAATAAACAAAGCTTACCACTCGGGTAAACAACATGAAAAATTATCAGGCCACCCTATGCCTACTTCAGTTAACCGCGGCACTAACGCACCTTCAACCGGAAACTAACCGAGACGCATTTACACAGTGTACAAGCGAGGTCAAACCGAATGAACAGCGGTTCTATGCATCTTCGATTCTACCAATAACATTGTACTAGCCGATCCTTATCTGGCACCGTTCGAGTATTCAGGCTGACATGCGCCCACACCAATTGGCTTCACGCCCTCGGGAGGCCTTGGCGGTTTAGCGGTGTGGACTGCAATCAGGCGACCATGTACGCCAGTCGATTCTGACGGGGTCCACCATGTGCGCCACAGGAGATGCGACCACGCACAAAATTACAGAAAAACCGAGTAAAACATATAAGGAGACAACCGGTAAGTACAGGGAATTTCGCCAATCTACCTTCGGTCGTATTCCCTCAACCGTTTTACAACCTATTACCTGATCGTATTTTCACGATCTGTGCTACGAGAGGGGGCACGACTTTGATCTGCAACACTAATCAGATCAGCATGTGCCATTCCAGCAGAGATAACATAGTCTGCAGCCGACACAAATTCGGTTTTCGAGATGCTAAACAGCGCTTATTGTTACTTGACAAATAAGGGTACGTCACACGGGACAGCAACAAAGAAAATGAACGCTAAGAAAAAATGAGCACACTGCAATGCAAGCCAGCTTTTGTTCACCATCGTCCAGGTGGAGAGCTAGACTTTCGGTCACTACAGTTGTAAATGTTGTAGAGATGATCTCCCTGGGTTAAGGTCACACAAGTTGAGACAACATACCAGTTTGAGGGAAAATTCCACATGAAAACTACTGTAGAGAAGTCATATACACTCCTAAGATGTTCCCAACAACGCTTTGTACAGTATGCAATAAGA
This sequence comes from Schistocephalus solidus, assembly GCA_017591395.1. Taxonomy (NCBI): domain Eukaryota; kingdom Metazoa; phylum Platyhelminthes; class Cestoda; order Diphyllobothriidea; family Diphyllobothriidae; genus Schistocephalus; species Schistocephalus solidus. The sequence goes on along the minus strand of WEDG01003388.1, from coordinate 98,713 downwards.
GAGGTTATTATTCCTCTTCCGTCAACATATGTTATGATATGTAAGCAGGTGCACATGTGCACTTTCGTTAACTTGCTGTTAAACTTAAAATACCGCGAGGATTTTTTAGAATTTGTCGAAGAAACGACTAACCTTCATTAAAATGAACGCTTTTGACATCATTTTTGAATGGCTCTCTAACAGCGCACTTAATAAAGTTTGTTTATAATTATGAAGGCCAGTTATAGTTGCTAAACCTCCGATACCGATGTCGTACTGCGGCCTTCTGAGAAAAATTTTTAAGCTACGTTCAAAGAACCTCTTTAAGTGCGAAAACTTGTAAAATAATAAGTTCTGAAGTATGATGGCTATGAAAATTTTTATGAAAAAGAAAGCATTTGCAAATTTGGCTCGGTAAAAAAACCACCCTCGTTGTATTGCTGCAGTTACAAATAGTAAGCGTATCAGAGTCTAAAGTAAGGTCACGGTTTACAAGGTCTGATGCCCTCTCCATTACATACGAACAGTCTCAAGCATCAGTCAGGAATGGCATGTATTATTAAGTGTTCACAATGCTGTGACAGGTTCACCTTGGTGACAAGAATCTGAGCAGAAACCACTGCTAAGATTGTTCAAACATACAAAAATAAGAGTTCCAGGCAGTTACATCTGCCTGGAACTACCCAAGTTTCATCAAACGTGCCATCAAGCCTGTTATAACGGTAGTATTAAGAGCTCAAGTGTGCTTACTTTCATTCGATCGTATTTACTATTTTTTGGCTATTTTACTTGACTTTAAGAAATGTTCCGACATTAATTATTTTCCAAACCAAACCCGTTTAAAAACCTCCAATGGAAACTGCACAACACTTGCTCGGAGTGATATGGCAGCACTCCGTTTAAGTTGTAAGTGGAAGTGAAGATGAGTGAAATATCCTAGAATGGCAATGTAAAACCTGAGTTTGTAATGAAATTCGTGGACTAGAAGCAGCCAATCACCGTGTCTAACCAGACGTACTTTCTTCAAAATCTGTATGCACATTCGGAGGAATGATTGTTGGTGGCGAAGATCCCGGTGCGCTTAGATTCCCGCCGATGAGAATGGCCTTGGAGATGAAGGGTGCGTCTGAGTCATTCTGCGCAAGGAACTGGCGCACCAAAAGCATTTCATTTATTCGGTTCTCTATGAGGATCAGATAGTCGAGGAGCGTCTCGATTGTAACCTTCGGATTGGCTGCCAGACGACGCGTAAGTTGGGTCCTGTATTCGGCATATATAGACGGTTATCTTAGGTGAACACTGCAGCTCGCCCAAAGGCAACCAGCATCACAAATATTCCAGCTATTGAGCTGTTCGAGGCAATTTATTCTTAAGGTGGAGTTCGAAGTCTTTGTTTAACTGATTGTACTAGTCTATTAGTCGCCTACAAGGCCGGCATATTTTATTGGACAAATGCAATAACATTGTCAAAATAAGGCAATATGATGGACTGGCCAGTTCCCGTAATTTACATTAACTTTCAGCACATGAAGCACTTTCGTTCTGTTAGCCTGCTTACCTTATGCGTGGAGTCGTCAGACAATAGACCAGCTCAAGAGAGGCAAAATACCATATTGTATTACAGGGGATTTGTGATCGAATGAAGGAAATGCGCAGACCTATTAATTTGGAAATTTTCCTGCCTCAATTTGAAAAGAGTTTACCGTGCAAGGATTCCTGGTCTGGTAAACACTCGGTAATCATTCCAGCTATTCAGTTCCCAACGGATTACTAGCCGAATCCAAAACAAGTTATTGATTTCGAAGACGCGAGACGCTTGTGGAGGAATACCGTCAAGGTAAATTGCATTGCAGAATTTAACTTCAAATAAATTTTCTTAGAAAAGGCCTGCCTGCCCATTACGCAGATTTTTTCGCGAACTTAATTATATGCTTTATACTAATAATTATCTTGAAAAATTAAAAAAATTGAAGATACTGTTTCCATGTTTAACTAGTTCATGCATTCCAATATTTATCACTACGGTGAAATGAGAGTAAGCCTTGCAAAATTCATATGAATGACGAATCGAAACACTTTTTCTAGGGGATTTTTGCAAAAAATAGTTAAATTTTCCAAGAGGCATGAAGAGGGATGAAGGAAGCATCGAATAATGGCATACCAGGACGTGGCGCAAAACAGCCGATGAAAGAGGTATTTTTACGGTTGTAAGCCTGTCGCTGTGGGAATTCCTCTCTTTCGCTCGCAATAAAAGGTTTAGGTCGGTAGTGCTGTACAAATTTGCTCACAGGCGTCTACGTTCAAGCAAAATTGAGCTCCATGGAGCTAGTAGCAATAAGTACTTGCGGCTTGTATTTGGGATTAAGAAAATTCACATAGACATGGAGCGCTAAGCGGGGCAAACAAAGTGCAAGTGACATGGGACTGAAGGGTGCTATCGTATTAACTGCATTTAGGACGCCACTCTTTAAGTGTTGTGCAACTAATTCTTCGTGGTGTCCGCTGGTCACTACAAACTCCTACGCGGTTAACTAAGTACGAACCTCTGCGATGCATGGGGAAGCTTTTCCTTTTATATGAGTAGTAAGGTAGTAACTGCACCTGTCATGCATCCGCCGCACATGTTGCTCCCACCGATGATGGCTTCAAGGATGAATCCCAAACTGGGAGCCACTAAATGTCCTGTTCGAACATACGAGGCTTCTTCTTCTCGAACATTCCTGGCTATTCAAATTCTCATGTTTCCTGATTATAGACGCCTTAAATGTTGAGATGGCAGTAAAGTATGTTTTATCAGTTGATCACTCGTTTTTCCAACATTTCGAGTGATTTTTTACTCGAAATTTTCCCATTCGAAGAAGTCCAATGGCCATTTTCAAAACGCACGTTTATCTATAATGCCTTCTTTAAAGCAAACTTTCTCCGAAAAAGCTAAAAGTTCAGAAAACGAATGTTTTCAAATGAACTAATTTAAGAAAGAGGATTCCTGAACACAGTTGGGAACGCGTTCATCGTGTTCGTGCGGTGATTACTAGGAATCCTACGATAGGTTTACTTTATACATACGAAGACAAATCCTGGATCCCTTCGATAGGCAGTTGAGTTCGATTTGATCTAAATGACACCTTTTTTAGCCCTCTGTGGCCTTATTGATCTATTCAATAATTCAGTAAACTAGCAAAATAAAATATAGACGATTTCGTCATCCAAAGTCTTCTTCTGACATCAATCCAACTACTACTCTACACAGACCATGGTGGTCACCCGCGTCAAAACGTGCCAAGCCATCGCTGTCTCATTGACGTTACTCGTTCATGATCATTCCCTCAAAGGAATCGGCATGAGAAGCTGAGAAAAGGCCTCATGGTTCCACTGAACGTGACCTATGGGTCATGCTAAAAATATCTAACTGGAAGGATGGAATAAACGGTCATGTTACAGGATTTACCGATCGCAGGCAAGCCCCTGCGCAAGTTCCTCAACCATCTGTGCCATCTCCTCAAGTGTGGCCTTCGTCTTCTCAAGTTTTGCCAACACCTTCTCCTTGACACTATTTGTCACGTCATTTTGTTCATGTAGGGTCCCAAGTTCAGCTCTTTTCTTTCCAATGGCCTCGGTCATCCATTCACGGTAGTCAGTAATCTGCTTGGCAAGCTGGATAAGCAGAAATAATCCAAGAGTCAGGCATTTTTATACTTACATTCATATGAAAGTTTGATACATTGTAAGTGACTGGCATTTTGGCAGATTTTTATTTTAAGACTAACCCTCGTTTTAAGTAGCTCCGTTAATTGATTCAGAGTCTTTACTATTGCGCTCCTTAGCTGCCGCTGCGTTTTGCAACTGAAAGCGAAACAGCACACATCAGTCCTGTGGGAAAAACCGGGTTGAGTCCTGATCTACCGGTCACCGCTCGAAAGGAACAAATTAATGTAGAAAAGGTTGCTTTCAATTTGTGATTCCAGGGTGAGTGTTTCAACCCACCCCTCACGCAAACCACACTGAGGTTCTACAATTATGATTGAAGGCAACTTAACTCATGCGGACACCCATCGTATGTAAAAGCCACCGCATAATATCACTCCAGTCGGATGAATCGGAAATCGACATTGACATCTGGCGCAGTAACCCCTTGTTAAAGTTTTTGGTTAGCTTCACCTGATGTCTGGAGTGGCTTTTATCGATCCCAATTCGTTTGGAATTTTTTATTTATTGAACTTTTAAACGTTTTGGCGTCATTTATCAAACCTTAGAAGTTTGCTTATCTGAAATGTGACGGCGTCACCGCCTATGCAATCCTAGTACAGTACTAGTCAACACGTTGCGTTCCTACCTTTGATGTCAGCTCGAAAGTTCTGTCAGAACCGTCGTAACTGTTTCCAGTGCACCGTGTTTTTAGATCTGCTGCCATTGACTTAGAGAAAATTTGCAGATTGCGATCATACTGTTGCACAAAGGAATAAATTTTGCACGAAAAAGCAGAGCTACGGGATCAAAGAACGAACCGATTCATTCTCATTGACTAACTCCTCGATCTGTCCATTGATCTCACTGACATAGTTGAAGAGCGCGAAGTTGCGGTCCTCTTGCCGAAGATAACTACCCACAATATTGTCGATGCTGGTCTCGTTTGTCAGCTTCAGCATCCTCTCAAACGCGTGTTCATAGCGTTTGATAGAAGCTTCAACTTCCACTCGTTTCTCCTCAGCTTCCACAGCTCGTTTTAGCCTATAAAAGAAGTTTGAGCGTGTTTTTATATAAAGGAGCATTAATTGATCTTTGAAAGGGAACGTGTATGTGTAGGAGACTTAGTATACAACTGTAGTAGCTCAAAAATGGGATATACAGGATTGGCACCCCAGCTATTTTTTTTTCGCTAAATTGACGATTGTAATTGACGGCAAGCATCGATGAATTCTTTATCGCCTAAAAAGGCAGTCCTTCAATATCCATTTTGATCTGAAAGTCATGGAATAGACTCATGAGGCTGCCATGATTTAAGATCTTCCGGGTGAACCAACAGTTTGAAAGTAGTGTTGAGGCTCCTAGCTCAGACTTTTCGGTCCAGACCGGCATGCAACAGTGTGAAAAGTCCATATGCTCTAGTTGCCTCCTGTTATATGCTGAACGCTTTATATTGAAATGCGCAAAGACAGGCTCGAATAAAATTTTGGTAAGTTTGACCACATACAACTGCTTCGAGGTAGAAGTATTTGGTTTGCTCGTTGGATTTGCTCTGCCAATAAACGATTACCGGAAAATTTATTTGATTTAAGGTGTGCTATCCAGTCATGCCACCCAAATGATTCTGTTATTTCCAGCGTTAAATTACTTGCTCAGGGTCCATGTTTTTGCAAGCAATATTGTGGCATGTCAGTGCAAGTATGAGATTAGAAAGCTGAGCAGTTATAGTTTGCTTTCAGCCAACTTGTCAGCCAACTGTGCGCTCACTCCAGCCCGGAATGATCTGAGAATTCAGAGCATATAATTCACCCCAAAGGCAAGATCTGTCCAAAATCATAATAACAGGGCTACAGTTCTTTGAGAACTAGAGAGTGCACGATGCAGCAAATTTTTGTTGTCGGTGTTTTGAGAGTCTAATCGAATGTTCAGTGAATGCAAAGTCGAAGATTTCGCGTGTCCTGCCGAGCTATTTGATCTTGAACTTATTTACTTTAAGTGAAACACTGTTTTCCCGGAATGAATTTGAATAAGGCAAAGGTGAAGAAAAACGCAGAATTTAATGGCAGTGTACTTTGTCTTTTTAATAGGCAATGACCGTACGCAGTTGAATAAGAGGTCATGAAAATGCATGACGTCATTAAATTCTGCGTAGTTCTTCACCTTTGCCTTATTCTAATTTACTTCAGTTTTTACAGACTCAATCTTTCGGTGGCTCTCTGTTGGGTTTGAGAACTATTTTTACTGTTTCTCATGACATCGAACTCCTGCAGCAGCTAATGGATTCGATGGCTTCTTTGAGCCTCTCCTTTGGGCAGACTGGTGGTTAAGCTGTCTCCGGTCAAGTGTTAAAAGTTCAGGCACATGCATACATCATAGGATTGGAAATTGTCGCATTAAATCCCATCGCTGCCCCTTCAACCCTGAATCCTGACAGTTGACTAACGGTGACACGTTATATTGAGGCAAGATAAAAGGATAAGACTACCTGGCTAGAGAACTCTAATCTATTTGTTTTGCTTAAAAGGTGGGTAACTACCTTAATCAAAACCTTCAAATTGTCTTTTCTGAAGCAAGTAAACTTTTGGCTCTCTGGCTGCGTCATCGAATATTTGGTTGTAGTATTTAAAATCTGTGCGCGGTGTCTCTTCAGCGGACGTCTCGAAATTAAAGAAATGATATTAGAACTATTTTGAGGTTACATCCTGATTGCAAACCAGTTTTACCTTCCAGGCAGTCAGTTGAGGATCTTCCTGGCGTTCGGCAGCCTTTATCTTCATAAACTCTTTTAGTTTTCGGTCGTGGTCAATCAGACGAACGAGTTCCTTCATCTCAATATTGTGCTGTTGGTTGTCCTTCTCAGCCTTTTCTGTCAGCGCTTGAATACGCTGCGCAGCCTCTTCCCTAGTGGCAGCAAAAATCTCAAGGTGGTTATGCCGAGAAAATTGGGAAGAGAGGAACATTTTTTGTGAAACCGTACCCTACAGTGTTACTGGAACCAACAAACTGATAGTCAGAATCGAATTTAATCCACTTCCACTCCCGGCAAGAGATGGGAATAGGGAGGTCCCTCTGGTAATACAGGCGGGCATTCGAGCCGAAGTTCATAAAGTGTAAATATTCCCATATATGTGTCTTTTGTTTTCTTACGAAACACGCGTCTTATGTCCCAAATTAAAATTGGTTAAAGAATGCCTTTCATGGCAGTGAGGAAGCAGTTGAGGCATTTCCTGCAACCATTACGCATACCAAGGTAACTGCAAAAGCTTAGGAAAATCCATAAGCAAACTTCAAATGCCAAAAGTATAGTAATACATGAAAAAAGGAAAATTATTCCTTATTTTTTACCATAGTATCAGAGGAGGACCAATCTCTCCACAACTTAACAGTGCCAGAGGATTTTTTCCAGTCTTTTCCTGCGAGCACAGATATTTTTTACGCGATCATCAAACGTCTGTGGGAAGAAGATCAATTTGGGATCCGCGAGAACCAATTCACGACGCCCAAGTAATTTTTACACAAGTGAGATCATCAAAGGGATTGGCCGGGGATCTTGGATGGTAAGCCAACGTGCAGTTGTTTAGAGAAAAACTTCAGTTTACATGCCCCATTTCTATTCATATCACTACACACCCAGCGTAGGTTTTCTCTTTTAGTTGATGGAGGCCTTTCATCAATGTTACATGGGGGTTTTGGCGCATAATTCATTTGTGTTACAGGAAGAGGCTTATTAGAAGCACACCGCCTTATCATATTCAAATTCAGCTATGATCTGGAGAGAAGCCACAAGTAAACAGCCTATAGCCCAAAGGACACACGAGAGTTGGATGGAATATTGAGCCAGGCACACAGGTTAAAATATGCAAGTTGAGGCAAAGACTTACTGACTTATAAAAACGACTGAAGGGATGGCCGAAATGTGCTCACTGTTGCCAAACTCCATGCCTTAAACGATACCCACCCAATGTGCTGATTGTTATCTATTCTTTTAGTCAGGGAAATGGTTTCACACAAACCCGTTTCCCAGATGAATTGCCTCGTTAGAGGTATCTAATCAACTTAACCATCCTCTTACACTATTCTCTTCTCAAATTAAGGTATATATGAGCAAAGAAGTCAAGACAGCCAGACAGATTTTCCGGCGTTCAGAGCTGACAATCCAGTCCATGTGAAATGCGAAGGCGAGTCAGTTTAAAACCCACGGTGTCATGAGGCTGGCTTTGTCTATGGATGACTATTTTCAAAAGGTCACTGCAGTGGTAAATCCTTGCCGACAACTTGATCCGCCAGAATCAAAGCAAGATAAAAACATACCGAATTTTTTATTCCACGCTAACGTTCGATGTCGCAGTCATTCTCTTCAGTTGACTGTGCCCTCATCGATCGCGCTCTCGCTCACTCTCGCCCCCCCACCAGCAGCAGCCACACAGCGGCTAGTAATATGGCCAGCATAATGGTTGACACGGGGAATGCAAATCCACAGGGTTTGAGTATTAGGGTAGCAAAATCTGGGGTCGAATATGGCTGGCTGATGATAGATAGTAATTAAGAAATGCAATTTCAGTGTCTCTTGTCTTTTTCGGTAATGTTATTCGACTGTCTTTAACTACATTAAAACGTCTCACGCAAACAAGACATAGTTTTGCCGACAAAGCCAGGTGACATCGTAATGGCACTTCTTGCATATTTGCTGAATGCAGCCAGTGATACTCCAAGCCAAGTTTGGGCAGAGTTTATAAGTAATCAGTAATCAAGAAGATTAAAGGAGTAAGCAAAGGATGGATTAGTGAATGCCACTTTCTTAGAGCATATTCCTCATCACTGCCTCTGAGTGAATCTGGTAGGGCAAATGTTTAGAGCATTGGATTTGAATGCTCAGCTGACGCACGGACAACTGGATTTTAGGTATCGCTGGAAGATTCTGGTTAATATGCCCAAAATGGTCAGGAAAGTTGTTCACTCTCTGTCGGTAAGATTCGCAAATACTGATTCTCGTCGTCATGCAACCTCCTTCTTTGACTTTCAATACTCAGCTCAAATGTAACATATAATCACCTTATATTCCGTGTTGTAGTCAGGAAAGATCGCTGAAGGATACTCCCACAGGGCTCAATTGGTCAGTAATTCCCCAAAAAATTAGCTGACCAAAGAACTAATTTAAAGGCTGGACAAAGAAGTCAGCAAGAACGTAATATGCGACCCGACTGAGGGAACCAAGGATCGATCAGAACGTAATACGCGACCCTACTACATGCCAACGTAACCCATACTCTATTCAATTTGTTCGTTAGGCTTAGCATTAGTTGCCGAGTTAGTAGGGTCACACAATATTTCGTAAACAGTAGGAAGACCAAGATATCGGGTCAAATGGCAAATTTGAAAGCTGTGACTATTAGGGTGCCATGGTAGTTTAAAATTGCATCCGTTTTACTTTGATAATGAAAGATCGCGCAGAGCGGGCCTCATTCATACTCCTGTCAAGGGTCCGTATTAATGTGAGTCAGACAAGCTAGGAATTATATCGCGCATATTGATCGGCGTGAGGTAAAGCCACTGGATCTCGCAATCCACACACTTTTAGGGGCAACAAGCTATTTTGTGACCCTACTAACCCGACAACGAGCGCTAAGCCTAACGACCACAATGGATAGGGTTAGGATAAGGTTGGCGCTCTCCTTTACTTCGTTTGGCCCCATCCATAAAATGTCCTATTACCGCCGGCCCTCATTTCTCGCTGACCGATCCTTTTTTCCATGATTTGGGTCACATAGTACATTGTTGCTGAAATTTGATTGATTACACATTAGGCTACACATAACAGGCTCGAACCTTCTCTAATTTGTCATTTCATGTAGCTGCCGTAGGATTTTTCAAACCTATAAGAAGAAACCCGATTTATCTCCACCGATTGCTCTTGGAAAACAACTGTATGCACAACAACAGTTTAGTGGGCAACTTCGGTCTTTCTTTAGCCGAATCGCTTAATGCATTTCCAAGCAGGAAACAGAACCTACCATGGAAACCAAACCAACTGCAGTCAACAGTAACTAAATCTAGTTAAATGTTTACGACTTCGCTTAAAGTTTTCCCCAGAGTTAATTATAAGCAATAATCTGGTACCTTTGGTCGTAAGCTTGTGTAGTAATCTGAGTCAGGCGATTAATCTCAGTGCGCATCTTTGTCAGTGTCACATCGAGTTTTCTGTAGATCAGATCGAATCGTCCACGTTCCATTCGCAGGGTGTCAATCTCGGCTCGAAGGGCTGACGGAAAGACATAAACTAACGGTTAGCATAGAAATCAGACGGCATTTCAGCGACCCGGAGTGCACTGCCATCATGCCAGGCCGGTTTAAGAGGTACTTATCTCTCCGTGTAGCTAAATATTTACAATATGTTGTTAAGTGTAAATAAAACTCTGACAGGGTTTGAGAAACTGCCCAAACATAGTCTTCGGGCAGTTGGAAGCCAATAAGGACGATGGACTTGCACGAGCCCTAAAGACCCTGGCTATCGCCACGGTTCAATTAGCTTATTCGGAATGCCTTGAATAGATGTGTGCTTGAGGCGCATGAGTCTATGTCAGCTATTCTTTGAAAGTATATAATCTCTTCGAATTCTTACTCACTCCGTTAACTATTTGAAGAAGCAAAAGTAAACGGTATCAGTAGTAAGAAGGCTGATAATTTTGAACAGGTTCAAAAAATGCTTCAAGCATAGCAAAATCTTTGTATGTTCATGGGCAAGTAACAATTGAGGATATGGTCAAACAGAAACAGCATTGGATTATCGAGAATGGGCGTTGTTCACCCCACCATCTGTGAAGCAAAATAAGAAAAATGAACAAACAAGCTCATCCTTCGAATAACATAATATCAAAAACAGAATAATTTACACCAGTTGAATAAATTCCATCATATATCATAAAGCCTCGGCATGCAGGCACTTTAGCGAGGAAAATAAAAAATTGAAAGGGTTTAGTGTGGGAATAAAGCTGAAAGAGCACAAAATTGTTGCATAACTGCTGAAAATCGCTTTTCGGACAGTGCACGCAAATCCCGCTGAGACGCAAACTTTTGTCGGAGGTTGCTGGAAAACGGTCGCAGAGTGACAGGTAGCGCGACACCCCCAGACACCACAAGTCATATAATTATCAGACCTATACAGTCATCATCCATGAAACACGCCGTCAGCAGCAGAGGACCGGACAATTAGATGTTTGCTTAATTGCATGTCGGACCAGTAAACCCACCTGTTAATCGAGTAATATCCAGCCCCCCCCCTCGACTGCGGAAATCCTGATGGCGGTCTGTCTTCTCGCAAATAGACGGAAAAGTCGATTCAGGTTTGATTCTTTAAGACTGAACCTGAAGAGTAGGCTGAAAAGTCTTTTACGTAAATTTAATTTTTTGGACGTCGAGCTCTCTTGCTCATCTTCTTCCTCATCTTCCTTTTTTCATCTAACTGGCACATATAATAGTCTTCATTTACAGCTGAGACAACTGTGCTTTTCCTCACACACCAAAACGGTACGATACTATTCACGCTTTTAAATCAAGGTAAGTTCCGACGTGTTCATGCCTAAGGAATAAATTCAGAGCAGTTGCAAGAACCGGTGCAACTTTCTTTGACATATTGAATTAACTGCGTTCTGGATGAAAGTTTATTGCCTCAAAGTATCACATCTTTTCTTAAATAAGGGATTATTCTCGTGGGTTCTTATTCCACTCCTGATGTAGTTAAATGTATGGCCTACTCAGCCAGCCTACTTGACACATTATCACTTGATGTCGCACAGAATTAAGGCTTTGGCAGAGAGAGAGAGAGAGAGAGAGAGATCGTAGTTCACAACTAAGTTTACAAAGAACACCGTCTTTATAGATTTAGAAGTAAGGAGAATACACTTAGATCTTTGTCTCGATCAGTTTTTGCAAAGGAAACCGTAGAAGCCATTGCTTAGGCAACATACAGGAAAAGCAACTTTTAAGGTTATGTCCATACTCCTCTACCTGAAAAGTAAGCATTTACTGGTAACGTTATCAAACGGTAAGTGTTTTTTCATGTTAGGATATATATGTATATAATCTGCTGCTGCGGATCGTTGCGCGTGGAGAGGTACAATTCGTGATTCAATCGAGTTTAGCTGGGTTAGGCATGATCGCAGCCAGTACAAGGGTATGGTCTTGAATTAAATCTGGCGTGTGATATCTCTCCTCACGTAATGGTCTCCCAGTATCTTTTACGATCTAGGGAATGTTTTTATATGTTTGCTCGCACTTTTCCTGATGTTCATACAATTTAGAAATTTACTAAAAACGCACCACACCAAGCAAATAACCAAATGCCTTCCTTGCGAAGTTCCATGCATGAAAAATAAGTAAACAGCGCAATAAGTAAACCCTATTATATTATAAATTTTACGGAAATGTTTTTACCCATATTTTTTCCCAACGCTTCGTTGTAGGTCTTCAGTGCATGAACTAGGCGTCCCTCGAGACTTGTTTGTTTTCTTCTTAGCTTGTCCATGGCTTCCTGCGCACTTTTTGTGCTTCCAGCTGTATGGATAAGGTTCCATAAATGCTTTTCGAGTTCTTTGGTCTGTATGAAATCAAAGAAAGCGTACGAAGATAACAGAAACTAGAAATAAAATAGAAAACATCCAGAATGAATCCAACTGACAATTTTTCACTGGTTTTTCAAAACCAAAGTTCCTAACTTGGCCCCAAATTGGCCGGATGAATAGAATTCAAACAATGATTCCAAGTTGACAATACAAAAAATACAGGGAAGCACCCATGCGAGTGCTCTATATCCTAAAGTATCAATAGCCGTTTTTCAAAAAGTTCTACACTCACAAACAGAAAGTTGGAAATGTCGAAAATATTAACAACATGGATAAATTTTCAAGATAGTTGCTTTCACTACTTTCCTATCCGAGCACGTAGTCGAAGGCAACTTAAGTCAGGATAGTGGACAACTCCGGTCTTTCAGGAGGCAGAAACAGGCAAAGTGTAGACCTAACTGCAACATGTTTGCTACAATCGCTGTAGGAAGGGAAGCCAATATTTGGTGCTTGATGTCCTCCCGGTAACATCCGTTTCATCATCACTATAATCAGTCGAGTGTATTAATAAACATGCTTTACAGTGTACTACCTTCCTGCAGCTCTTCATTCTACAAAAACACAATCAATTGGTTTTATATTGCAACCAACTTTTGCTTTACGATAAGAAAACCATCGCTGATATTCGCCATGAATGATGTGAGTCAAAATCTCTAAAATCCTATTTTGGCAGAAGTTCCCTTATTGTGTGTACCTTCGCATCTAACTCAATATGTTTAGCCTTCTCCTGGGAAATTTGTTGCTGAAGCCAGTCTTTGTTCTCGGCGAAATTGGCCAGATCTTCACAAGTTCGCTGATCTCTGTTTTGATTTGCTTTGCTGTCAACCGCATTAATCTGCTCCATAATTCCATCCCGTTCGGCTTCCAGTTGTTCGATGGTCTTTCTGAGAAAAAAGACCACAGCTTAATGTTTCTTGAAAATGAAAATACGTTAAATAATTCATCTACCACTGCTTGGGAATATAAAATGTTCCAACTTCAAAATGGACGCAAGTATGCAACAAAGAAAGTAACAAAATGGGTAAGCTTGTAACCTCTGAGACAACATTAAGATGCGAATAGCATTTTTATAGTTTATTATTTTGCTTGCATCTAATTTTCTTTCACCTACTTATTGAAGGAAAAGGATCTCATTAATTTCTAACGCTTTCCTTGGTTTTTAAGTGGACTCCTATCTGGTACACATATCTAACTACATTTTAAATGTCCAGTTCCGTTTTAATGCATGTGAACTACTCTTATTTTCATAAATTGTTCTATTCTAACATTCTTTTATTCTCACCTATGTGCATTTTGTTGCTATTAGTGCCTTACGCGGCTTGGGTGCCATTAGTTCTTGGCCCACTATTTTGCCTTCTGTCACCTGTTGTTCAAAATGCGTTCCCATCCATAAAACTTTCCTCCCTTACTCGCTGCTACTATCCTAAGGACTATGAGCATTCTTGACTTAAGGCCGCTAAGTAGTTCTCAGTGAAGCGTCTTGCTAGTCCTTTCCCCGGGAATTTTTGGTTCGTACATCTCTCGTCAAGAGTTCTTTGTCAGCTTCTTTCACTAAAATTTCCTGTTTTGAGTTCATTTATATGTGAAAAGTGAAAATTTCATAGAGATCTTGAAAGCGAATTCTTGAAGAGGTTGATATTTTTACCAGAAAACCATGCCAGGACTATAAAGGCATAGGTTTTTGCGTTCTTCGTCTGTTATGTCTCTTAAAAAATCAAAAGATAAGCAGTAAGAAAGAAAACTTTCTCCAGTAACAATATTCTTCCCGCTGCATGGAACAGGGCCGAACGGAAAAGCCTCCTTCTCCCATATCTCCAAATTTCGGCATTCTTAAAGGATAACCCTTAGTGTTTTCATCTGCGTCTGCTACGTCCCATAAGAGTTAGCTGAAACTGGAAAGGGGATTGCATCCTTGGCCATAACGTGGCAATGCAAACCGGCATTGATCGGAACTCCTAGCGTCATGAGTCCAGGAAGAAGCATAGCATAATTATCTTAAATTTTGACTTTCATAATAAGAATAAATAAAAACGAAGAAAACTTTAGAGCAGTATTTCTTTAAGGTCTTAACTAACTCAATCAATCGATTTCGGAAAAATAGGAAGGGATGGACGGTAACTCGTCTGAGCAGTTCGCATTTTGATGAAATTCATGATCTACTGGCAAGAACAGTCATAAAGCAAATAAATATTACGAACGCATACTACGGATGTGAAATGTAGGATATGTCGGTTGAATATGTGAATAAGATGGATTAATTAATTAGTAGCGACGGAGAGAGGAAAGGGCTGTTTATAACCTAATCTTAAAAAAGCGGCCTATGAGCGTAAAATTTGTCTTCAAAAAGTAAGTTTGAAAGACCTTGCATGAGTGTATAGCCTATTTGAATGAGTGGCCTTTGATAAATATCGAAGAGAGCAGCCATCGCTAGCCAATCCTTCCATTCCAAGGCACATTCATAAGGCAACTGCCAAACTTTTTTTCCGAAATTCAAATTCATGACCACACAATCTTTAACAATGATCACCCTAGTCAGGGAATTCCTAAATTAAGTAAAATACGTTTCTTCTGAACCAAATGAGAGGGTGATATCATCCTATCTGACCTCCCTCTTCAAGTCCCAAAAAAATGTCTTAGTCGCTACATCGGTTACCTACTGCGTAATGACGTGAGAAAAAAATACTGAAACTTCCCTATAAGGATTAAGTTCACTAAGCTACTCTGCGTGCAGGTGGATATGGGCACTTCCGTTTTTTCCGATGAACCTTGGTTCTGAAGTCCTTGTAGGTCCATTTTCGTCTAGCAATCAGGATGGATTTACGAATAACACCCCCTTGTAATTCCCAGTATTCCTGGTTACCAGTGATAAGATATGGACTCCAGCGTATGACTAAACGTTTCTCCTATCAACTAAAACGGCAATGATCCTCATGGGTTCATCTGACGTTGGGGAAAAAAAGTGACCAGTCTACTCACAAGTCATACATGGGCATGCAAGTATCACTTGTTTTTGATAAAGCTTCTTGACACTCACTCTAAGCATCAGTATCTCCCCAACCTCCCTCATTGATAGGTCACTGAAGTCAACCAAGGATATGCCGATGGATTTACAAATCTCCATTTTGGTTGATGAGTCTGTCCCACAGCACTCACAAGCTATTGAGTCGAGACGTTTCACTTCTAGCTCTGAGCGAGGTCATTTGACAAAGCCTCCGCTAGCACTGACCAAGATGAGATTGAACAGTGCAAGGGATCTTCACCCCACTTATAGGCTCTTAGCAGTAGAAGGAATTAGGAATGTCTACATTCCGTAACCCTTTTCGTCTGCCACGGTTCCTATCGCCAACTGGAAAAAACTGGTATTTACAAATGCACAAAAATTCGGCATCTGCTCAACTATAACAATGGTTGTTAATCGGCGCACGAAATAAATCGCATATGCATTAGGCCTTCCCGTGGACAGCCATTGCAGCACCTGGGAGACAAGCGGGACAATGAAAATTACATCACAGGTTGCCACGAGCCAAAAACATATTCACGGACATTCGTATAGATGTGTTGAGGGCTTCAACAGGAAACGAATCAAAACAAACTAGCCAAACTGACTTTCTGCAAAACATTCCGCAGGTGAAAGGAGGTTTGTAAATTGCGACTTAATTCCTCACACTGCTTGCAAAAGTACTTGATTCAAGGTCTGACTCAACCATGTTAACGTTTAGAACGACCGTTTCCAATAAAATAACTTAAGGATTCTCCCATAGTTTATTAGCCCTTATATAATTAAGAGGAGTGCAAATAAGGTAACAAAACAAGTGACATCTTTCAAGGACCATGATATAACCTAGTGATAAGGTAACGAATCCGACATCTTTTTTGACAGCCTAGGCCATCAAAACGCGTACAACTTTTGCCTTTTAAGTAGGCGGTGTGGGATTCCTAGGTGGTTCCTATACAATAAAGCAGTTGCAGGGGAGTGACTGTCAGGCACTGATAGGGCTAAGGCGACATTACCTAAATTGAGGTCTATGGAACCGAGCATCTTTACCTAAATAAAATGCAATTCCTCTGAACTTATAAAGGACATAAAATGTTCTTCCATGGATAGGAAGCGTTGACCTTAACATACAATGACGGGTGTCTCAATTGTCGACAAAAACCGAACTCTTCACGACAGGAACGGTAATCGAGTCATCAGTAGGCATTTTATGGTGGTTTTCAGATGAAATGGTTATTAGCCGAAGTCACCGCCTGAAACATCTTTTCATGACAACGTTTTGCGTGACCAATTTCCCTCGTTTGGCTCTAGAACCAGCTAATATCATTTAAGATTAACGTTATAAGCACTCCAAGATCGGTCATATTTACTATAGGTAGATGTTTGCGATTTTATAGCTCCTTTTCATTTTTTTCAATTAATTTAACGGTTTTAAGCCGTAGAGATTTAGACAACTGCATTTATTCAAAGTTTTGGTTCCAGTTTTAATACTGGATTCCTAGTTCTATACTATCGGTTAAAAGAAAAAAACGATAAGCGCATTCAGCTGTATTCTTTTTTTCTATAACAAACCTGGTTTATGTTGCATTTGCTTATTAGTTCAGTGAGTTGTTTTGAGAACAGTGGGAGACTTTTAATAGTGAACTAATTAATGTCTACCAAAACCAAATGCCTAAAAGTGCGTCATATAGCACGTCCTCCAGTGCCTTATCTGACGGGTAATTTTTTATAACATTTTCTTTTGTTTTCTAATTTGAGTATGTATCCGTTAGCAAAACATGTGTCTTTACCAAAAAATTATATGACAAATACTTGAAGGTTTATTCGAAGACTTTTGTATTAAAAGCCACTGTAATGTGCAAAACTTCGTTATTTTGGGGATTTACTTGTACTGTATTCTTTATATAAGATGGTTCACTACAATGTTTAAAATATCGCACATTCAGGCTGAGCTATCAAAATGAAAGGACAAGGATAAACAACTTTCATTTAAAAGAATTCCAAGCATAATTGCAATAATATTATGAGACAAGTCAGTAATCTTAGTTGAAATCCACTTTAATGACATAGCTGCCTTTTTCTGCTCATTCGCGAGCTCTTGCTTTATGAATTTCAAAAGCGTGTATCCATCAGTTAAACCTATGGTGTGCAATAATGACAAGTCAAGCCAAGGTGGCATTCAATGCTTACGTTCAGAAACTAATAGATCCATCAACCTTCCCCTGCCAGTGATATAATTGTGAACCTTATAACATAAATGCTCCATTTTATTGACTAAAACTTCAGAGAAAAGGCATAATTATAAATTTTATCTAGTGGATATATCCTTCAAAAATAACATATACTGTAAGACGTATAGTTAGTTGTTTCTTTGTAACTCATGTCAACGATGAACGGAGCAGGAAAATAAGGATACTAATAGTTCTCGTTATCTCGATTCAATGAAATGGATGAATATCACAAAAATGCATTCAGCGGATTTTATGATGCGTATTTTTGCATATTAAGCACACTAAAATATTTCCTTTATCCGTGGAAAGTCCTCGTTATATACAACAAGCGTCTAGGCTCAGAGGGAAAAACAGTGCAGCGCCATAAGCTTGTTTCGACCTGCCGTATTTAGAGTAATAAAGATGGTTAGACTAAACTCAAGAGCTCGTTGAACAGGAGAAAAGGCTCTTGCATTCGACTGCCTAAATGTTAGGGACATCAGCAAACATCTGCTCAGTATTTTGATACATGAAATTTTCTGTTATATGTGGCTTATGCTAGGCATTATGTGCCAGCTGATACCAGAGTTTGCAAAAGAGCAATGAAACCGTCTAAGCTCGTAACGTTCTGTTTAAAGCTACGTTCGGTTTATGAAATGAAAACTATTGGTCATTTGCTAAGGTTGTGTGGTATTATCATGGTAACTGTCAGTTTACGGATAAACTTTTAAAAAATTACTAACGTGAAAGAATTGATTCAAATTCATAGGATCACAGGAGAGAAAAGCAGTGGAAACCACGTCGACACGACAAGAAGACTGATTTAGTATTCTAGAATTCCAAACATCCACAGCTATTTTTCAACTCGAATTTTTTTTCGAAAACGTTAGGTTTTAAAACATCGTCCAGAGGGCTGCGAAGTAATATCTTACAGCCGCATCGCCACGATATCTTAATTTATGTTCTTCTATTTTTTATTTTCACTCAAATTAACTGCATTATTTTATTGTCTATATTTATTTCGTTTTTAATGTCCATTGGGATGCTGTTATTCTTAGAAAAAAGGGCTACGATTTCATAAAAAGGGCTTACTATAATCATTAGCTCAAACCAAAGCCGAAGTGTGTAGATTCCGTGTACCGAAGATGCTACAGAATTTTAGTGTCTACTGGATAATAATTTTCATCTGACTTATTTTATACTGTTTTTTATTTATTCACCATTTAAACTTTTAGGCTAAAAAGAGCAACCTGACATTTTCCGTTACTACTCTGGAAAAGAGTCCTACTAAGGTAGATTGCCCGACGTTCAGCGCCTATGAACCTAATCCCATAGAACACACGATTTCACATAAAGTCGTGTGCCAATAATAACAATCAGGTAAAAACCTCGTATTGAGTCTTAACCAATCACAAGGTCGTTGCCACCTGATGCAAAAATCGGCTACAGAAGGCACATTAGTGATACCGCCTTGCTATCAGGCATATATATCAGATATGTATAATTATAATTTTTTAAATGTATATAAAAACACTATTTTGAGAATTAAATTAAAATTTTTGATCATTTTCGAATAAAAACAGATAAAAATTTAGAAAGTACAAATAGCAACTAAACGTAAAAGACGCAATAAAACTTCGCACTTCATTTTATTCATTGCAGTCTGCATTTCTTCAATGTAACTTTGCCTATCTGCTTGTGCCAAGTGTAGAGCGAGCCTAAGCTGATTATACTCGGCTTCTCTTTCCGCCATAATTTCGGCGTCATTTTCTTGTTCTTTGAATGGCATCCTTGCGGAGAACACGGAAACCAAAAATATTTTCAAATGTTTGCCAGTGATGACAACAATTTAAAAGAGCTGTTTAAGCTAGACATGCTTACATCATATTCCAAAGAGGTATGATAATAAGCTTATTTTTCTCAACTGATACGTAGATGTTTTTATGAGATTTTTTGCGCTGAAGCTTTCTTTATAGTCACAGAAACTGTGAACCGTTCGGAATATGCCGGCACGACGGCAGCACATTAAGTTACTAAACAGCAGTCGTGGTTGCACTTTAGTGGTACTTGAGTACATGGACACGATGCCTGCGCTTTCGTACAGGTACAAAATTGAATGAAATTGATGTTTATTGCATACTGGAGGGATCATTTACGCTTTCTAACTCATGCACTCCACGGCATATACGCCTACACTTATGCCTGCGACATAAAGAAATTCAGTTGAATTAAATTGCAAGCAGGTTTTTGGGATTAGTGATAAAGTTGTCAGTAAATTTGAAGATACAAGGAGAATGTCCTCGTGGTTATTGGTTATTGTGGAAAGGTGGAGGGTCTTCGGTTTATGCCGGTACAGAACACAAATTAAATAACAGTACTCTGGAAGTTATATTTTTTATTTAGCATTGAGATGGGACAATGAAAAATATGAGTCATAAAAAACGAAGTTACTTAAAACAACAGGGAACATGAGGCATGAATCCATTTAGAAAACGAGAAAGGAACTACAATATTTAACTTGTTGTTTATTGGGTTGCAGATTTGTTCAGAGTAGAAAGAAAAAGCGTCTTAAAAAACATTAAAATCCCGTGTACCTAATATAAAAGACCGAAAATTTAAAAAATATTAAAAAATTCTTAAAAGGTGAGAGAATGTGCATTTGATAATGCCATCCATATATGTGGTATTGAAGTTATGCTCCTAGATCACCCCACATATGAGTTACCTTTAATAACGGTTTTCGATTGCCACGTTCTCAACTTGAAAAATTATTCGTATTTATGTGACCTAGGCAACAATGAAACCAATGAGTAAAGTTTTCATTATCCCTGAGTAAGGCCAGTCAGGGATTTAACGAAAGTGTAGAAATCAGCGAGACTTTGCGGCGATGCCAAATGTTAGCATGGAGATGCTGACTACATGTGCTACATATGCATTGTATCGAAGTGATTCACAGTTCCTTTATCCTATTTCCAAAGTGCTGTCGCCTGTGATAGCCTTGAGCGTGTTGCTCAGCATTCATACATCATCATCTAAGATTATCTACACTGCTCGCTTCAGTATGTTCGGTGGGACGGGGGCGGTGTCATGCCAGGTTACCCTACATCCTAAGCAAATTTTGCACTACAATTTCAGTATGATTCATGAAATAAAGGTCCGCTAATGCAGATAGCTGATAATAGAGTGCAGAGATAACAATCACGGAGGACTGAAATATCAATCACGAAGTGTGGCTGTTACAGTCTATACTATGTCATCTCTTTTATCTTTGTTATGCTACTGCTGTCTCTAAGACTTTTAAAATGTACCGATGGTCACCGTTAGTTAAGTTTTGGGAATAAAAATATAAAATAATGCGTGAGTTTCCGCCAACCACACCTAAAATTGCTTCAGACTTTCAAGAGGGAAACCAATTCCAGGTGACCGGTTCAGTTTCAGTCAACGAGGATAAAATACCCTTCGCTTGCTACTATCATTATATTAATAAAACATTCAATTGATGTGCAATGTTACCACTTTAGCAACTTATTACTGATTGTACAATCTAGGCACATATTGTGAAAATCGACCTAAATCGGGCAAGAATGAGGCAATGTAAGCGGCTTTCCGAATCCCTGCTTTATTCATCCTAGCTGCAGTTAATCAACATCACAAGTGGCCAAGAGCTTAGACATCTATTAAGGAGGTTCACGACTGGTCTTCGAAAATAAACGCCTTGTCAGTTGAACTTGCATAGCTTGTAAAATAATGTAACGTATTATCAAGAGGCATTTAATGCGCTAACTGGAAAACAACTAAAGATTATGCGATGTCCAACACAGCTTCCGTCCAGGACGTTCCTGTTTCATGAGTGCTCTTCCGTCGCACGATAAATGGATAAAGTGCACAGATAAGGGTTTTTCAAGGAGCTGTTTTATTTTTTGACTTCAAAAAGGCCTTTGAAAGTGTACCACACAGGTTTATTTTACAGAAGATTTGGGATGAAGGAATATGAGAAAAACTTAACAATTGTATCAAGAGTTTATTGTCTTTCATAGAACAGAGAGTTTTTGTTGAAAGAATTTAGTTCGGAACGGGCAAAAGTACAAAGTGGTGTTCCACAGGCTTCTGTTTTGGGCCCGCTTCTCTTCCTTATCTACGTCAAACGACTGTCCCAACGACATAGATTATGAAGCTGACATGTTTTCAGATGACATAAAAATATGGACTGAAGTAAGCTGCGCTGACGACGCAAAAGGGTTACAATCGAATATCAACAAACAAATTGCCTGGTCAGTCAGGTGGCTTCTTAAGTTTAATGTTTCCGAGTGTGGGATCCTACTCATAAGCACCGGTCGAAAAGTTGTCTCGGAAAAACCAGTAATTTTTTAATGGCACTGCATTAAAAGAGGCGGAAATACACAAAGATCTGGGCATGTGGACAAACTGCGAATTTGATGCCCTCAGAACACTTTAAGAAAGCAATCCCGAATGCAACATGTACACTGCGTTTGATCAGACGTGCGTTTAAATTATTCACCACTGAGCTCTTTGGAAATGTCTTTGGCATCTTCATGAGACCACACCTAGATTACGGAATACCATCCTGGATACCGTGGAGGAAGAAAGATGTTGACCTCCTCGAACAGGTTCAACGGAATTCAACGAAGATAGTCAACCGTCTAAAGGATTTATCATACCAAGACAAATTGAAAATGCTTGACTCGTTTCCTCTTTCCTACATACAATTACGGTGTAGCCTGCCATGGACATTCCTGATTATCCAGAGCCATGAGTCCTCTCGGAGATCGGAGGATTTCTTTGAGCTCGCCTGTACAAATCATCTGCGTGGTCATCCTTGCAAGGTCAATAAACGCACGCGATGGAGCCCCAGAAAGTTTTTTCAGCCAACGAGTTGTACGACCTTTGAATTCGGTACCAGGTGAGACGGTTACCGCTGATAGCATTTCTGATTTTAAAAGAAGGCTTGATGGCATAATAGTTTGACAAAAAAACGACTCTCACAACATTATTGCTTAAAGCCAGCCTTTTAAAATCTTTCGAGCTCTACTTTTTTCACAATTTTTCGCCTATAACCGTGAAAAACGTTTTCGAAGATATGTTATGACTTTGACTCAAAATCATTTTAAATGTCCAAAATTTTATATTGCTGTTCATATTTCAATGATAACTTTACATTAATATCAAATTATACAAAAATATACAATAAACAAGTAGCATATTTTTCTGATGAACTCACGCCTGCCGTTTACGCAAGCTTATTTCTCTCGACCTTTTGCAAAAAGCGCAAATGTGCCTGCAGCATCTGAGAAGTTTTTAGCAGCGCGCATAGCAGGCACTCATCAAGCAGGATCTGGGGTCCACACGCTAAATTGCAAGCAATACGTTGCTACTTATAGATAGGTTGGTCATCGTAATCTCTGAGGTGCATAGTGTACTCGACAGCAGGGTGGGCACAGAGGCAGGGACTTGCGCTTGAGTTAATTAATAATGATTTTATGCTTGTGCAACAGTTACTGCACTAATTTCTACCCAATGCACCTGGAATCATTCTCAAGGCAGAAAAAAGAAGACCGAATGTGAGATCGGCAGCAGTGCCTGATTGAACTAACCAACTATTTTACTCGTGTCTCACGCACCTGGTCCACACACGATAAATGATGGCTTTCAAATAAACAGTAAAGATGTGAATCGGATCCTAACTGAGTGGGAGTGATCAGAGATCTTAGTAGGTAGAAGTCCCTACAAATATGCCCTCCGTCCTTGGAAGGCCGGTTACTTCTAAAGTTGCCGGCCTTATGAGCGATGGGTTTAGCGTATCGTCATAGAGTCAAGCGAGTAAAATTGATATAATTTCATCAAACGTGCTGAACGTTGACCATATACTCATTTTTACTCCCATGCGCTAATATTTTGCTCAAGCCGGTGAGGCAACTTAGGTGTAATAACTGACAGACCTAAACAGCCCATCTGTGCGCTGAGGCACAGCACAAAGTAACAGTTTTTCGCACAAAATGTGGAACGTGACACGAATGTCACATGCGTGCGAGTGTCATAGAAGCCACCTTACGATGAGTTTATTTTTTGTATTCTTTATTTGGAAGGGTTATTGGCAATGCCCATGATGAACCCCTAAAAGAAAGTTATTGTTACATATTTAAGGCAGCATGAAGTTGTAGACATTAAACAAGTGTTCGAGACAAAACAGAACACAATTTAAAACGATCTGTCGCTATTCAATGCGAAACAGTGCGGAAGGAGATAAGAACCAGAAAGATTTGACAAGAATGGGTGAAGCGTTCCTGTAGTGAGAACCCTTTTTGTCAAATATTAAGCTCTTAAGTGTTATTTTAAAAGAAGGAATGGTATCTGTGCTAACCATCTCAATTGGTAGCGAGTTTCATAGTCGTATCAATCGTTGGCTGAAGAAAAGCTTACTGAGGTTCAATCTTGTGCGTTCCCTTTGACCTTGTACGAATGACCGCCATGAGGATTAAAGTGTCATGTGTCGACCTCACTTGTTCTTCTCTATGGGATACGTCTACCGTCTAAACTGGTCTAGCAACCGAGGTGGAGAGAGTGTAATTGATGCCAAGGCTATGATGCTAATGTTCCCGTGCCATACACGACATGACCACCACATAACACGCCATTTTTTCCCACCGAGGTGGTAATTTCCTCGTATCTTACTTTCATTAGTGTAATAAAAGCCAGAAGGTGTAGGAGCCAAAATAAAGGCATCCGACTTACGTGTGATGTGCAAGGTCTTGTCCTATCTGCAAAAACCTTTCTCGCTGTGAGTCGAGCTACCGATAAGCTGGTTTTCGACCGCTTCCTCTGGCCTGGGATGCACAAGGACTTGAAAGCTTGTAAGCGGACTTGTCTCGACTGTCAACGGAAGAAAATCCAGTGGCACAACAAAGCTCCCACTGGCACATTAACCGGCCCTGATGCAAGGTTCAGCCACGCCCACCTTGGGCATTGTAAGCCCCCGGCCTCTTTTCCAGTGGTTGTTCCTATCTCCTTACTTATAACCAGTGACAAGAGCTATTCATCTGCCCAATGTTGCTGCTTTGACGGTGATCAAGGCTTTCCTTAGCCTTTGGGTTACCATTTTCGGTGCTTCGTCCACTATCCCGACTGACCGTGGTGCTCAATTCCAATATAACCTCTTCCAGACTCTCCTCTTCATACTTAAGTTGTAACCGCATTCGCACGGCAGCATATAACTCGGCCGCCAACGGGATGGTCAAGCGGTTTCACTGCTAGCTGAAGGCCTGCCTACGCACCACGGACGATCCGGAGAACTGTGCGGACCATCTTTCCTTGGTCCCGTTGGGCATCCACTCCGTTCTCAAGTTGGACTTTAACTGTTCCGCCACTGAACTGGTTTTTGGCGAGACTTACTGTTGAGATGATCTCACCAACCCCTAAAGGTGCGATCGGCCATCCTATCCACCTCCTGCACCGCCTCCAGCATTTTATGCGGACGCTTTCCCCGGCTCGGCCCAGGTTCTACGTCTCCAAGTCTTATATTGCGAAAGACTTTGCGAAATGCTTTCACGTCTATTTCCGATGTAATCGAGTCAGGCGACCGTTGGAACCGCCCTATGATGGTCCATTCTGGGTCATCTCTTGAGGGAAGAAACACTTCTGCATTCATTGAAGAACTCGCGAGGAGGTCGAATCTGACATTGAAATCATAAAATACACTAGAACAAATGTTCATGCAGGATGATGTTGCTCTACTTAGCGAATGATATAACCAGTACAATCTTGTTGTAAGCACTCATAACTCATAGTTTCTCATAAGTGAGAATTAATATGAAGAGTGGTCTACGAACGATGTCAGACACACATTGTCCTTTCATTGACCAAATAAGTTCTCAATATAATGAGTGCTACTTCCTATAGTCCGGTATCATTGAAACACAACTAACAACCTGTCACAATGTGACCGTTTCTTATCTGTAGGTGTTTTCAGTATACCAGAGGAACAGAATCTTCATATCTGGTATTCTCCGTACCTCGAACGTAACATGAAGGTATTTTAGAATATTCGATTTTCGAAAACGGAGCTTTGGTTTTTTATCGCTGCACCAAAGGGTCTCAGATAGCCCCCGCTATAAGGTCGAAAACGCAGTTTGGTACATGCGTTAATTGTAAAAAAATATAAAATATTTTATGATGAACACCCTATGAAAATGATCTGTTTATTTACAATATGTCTGCCTAAAAAGCGTTGAGAGAACAATCGGGGTGTAGGGGGTACTACTTATGGGTAGCATCACACAGGTAGTATTTGGTCGCTCCATCTGTCTCGTATAGGTGGTGAATGCTCCTGTGGCCGCCTCTAGCTGGTACCAAACTCTCACCTGTGGCTTCCTGAAGCTGGTTCTTCCCAGCGGGCACACACCGGGCAACGGCCATGACTGGCGGGCTAAACCAGATGAGGGTCTCCGATGTTGTGTGGGTCTCCACACCCGGTACGTCTGCTCCATTCCCCCTGCTCCTCCCACTCTTCAGTCATCCCTGTCCTCCCCTCTCCTTTTCCCCGCCCACATGGTCTAAAACATCCTACGGCGAGAGCGACATGCAATCACGTAGGTGGCCCAGGCGAATCGGCCGTTCTCTCACTAACCCAAATCCTGACCCATACTGGAGTTTGGTAGCCGCCTGGGATGATTCAGCAGCCCTATTTAGGGACATCACTGCTTACCCCTCGTGGGGAGGGAGCTAGAAAATGTGCCCTTAACAAATGTTGGGTCTCACGACAGCTGCAGCAGACCATGGCTAGCAGACTGCAATTACATGCGGTCGAAAAACTCCAAAAAATATCAACAACAACTCCTCTCCCACTCCCCCCCACCCACCATACCCTCCGGGGTTTCCCCGGACTGCTCCTATGAGCTTGGTCACTCTAGCAGCCTGGAATGTTTGATCCCGTTTAGACAATCCCAGGAGCAACAAACCGGAACGGAGGACGGCGCTAGTCGCTCGGGAACGGGCGCGCTACAAGATGGACATTGCTGCTCTCAGCGAGACCCGATTCTCTGAACAGGGTTAGCTGGAGGAGGTGGGTACTGGCTACACCTTCTATTGAAGCGGCAAGCCAAAGTGAGAGTGACGCGACGCTGGTGTTACCTTTGCCATCCGGAGCGACATCGTGAGACGTTCGCCCGGTTTGCCGCAGGGTTACAATAATAACCTGATGAGCCTCTGCCTGCATCTTCGGGGAGACAAGTTCGTCACCATCATCAGCGCCTACGCTCCTCCAATGACGAGCTTTGGTGTGGCGAAGGACAAATCCTACGAGGAACTGCACGCCCTGTTGGCAACTGTGCTGAAGGCGGACAAGTTAATTGCCCTTGGTGACTTCAATGTCTGCATCGGGACAGACCACGCTTCCTGGCAGGAAGTGCTGGGTCCCCATGGTCTCCGTGGCCGTAACGATAACGGCCCCCTTCTTCTGCGAACCTGTACGGAATACCGTCTCCTGCAGACCAACACCTTCTTCCACCTCCCGATGCGGCAAAAGGCGACCTGGGTACACCCCCGGTCGAGACACTGGCACCTCTTGGACTATGTTCTCGTCCAGAGGCGAGATCAACAGGACGTGCTGGTGACAAAGGCAATCCCCCTTGCCGACGGATGGACGGATCACCGCCTCGTCATTTCCAAGATGAGGCTTCATTTGCAGCTACGAAGAAGACCCCAAGGTAAGCGACAACATGTTAAGTTGAATACTGTTTTGTTGAATATGCCTGCTCACCATCTCCATTTCTGCAACGAAATGGCCAACCAACTAGGCAACCTTCCAGTCGTTGACGCAGACATCTCCGTAGAGAACCACTGGTGTCAGCTGAGGGCCACCATCAAATCCACCGACCTGGGTTTCCTTGGCCGCGCACGTCATCAGCACCAATATTGGTTCTATGACAACGACGCAGCTATCAACGCTCTGCTCGACGAGAAGAACCAGTTGCACAAAGCCTAGGTCAATCGCCCTACCGCTTCAAACAAGACAATATTCTAACGAAGTCACCGACTTGTACAGCAATGGCTGCGGGAGATGCAGGATGCCTGGATGACGCGCAAAGCCGAGAAAATCCAAGCGTTCACGGACCAAAACGAATGGAAGAACTTCTTCACCGCCACAAAGGCGGTTTACGGACCTCCAGTCAAAGGCGCCGCCCCTCTTTTCAGTGCCGTTGACAGGACACCATTCACCGAGAAGACGCAAATTTTGACAAGATGGGCAGATCATTTCCAAAGCATTCTCAATCAGCCGTCCACCATCTCCGACGCCGCCATCGATCGCCTGCCTGCAGTGGAAATCAACGCCGACCTTGATCTCCCGCCCTCTCTCCACGAAACTATCAGAGCCGTACAACAAATCTCCAGCAGGGAAAGCACCTGGCTCGGACGCGATCCCTGCTGAGATTTACAAGCATGGTGAACCCCAACTGATGAACCGACTCAGAGTGCTCTTCCAGGAGATGTGGCACGAAGGGAAGTCCCTCAGGATTTCAAAGACGCAACCATTATCCTCCTCTAAAACAAGAAAAGGTACCGCCAACTCTGCGACAACCACAGAGGAATCTAGCTGCTGAAAATCGCCGGTAAGATCTTTGCCCGCATTCTCCTTAATCGCCTGAACGCTCACCTGGAGCAAGGACTGCTCCCGGAAACCCAATTTGGCTTCCGATGATACCGAGGAACAATCGACATGATCTTCACCGCTCGCCAGCTGCAAGAAAAGTTCCAGGAGATGCGGACTCACCTCTACACTACCTGATGTGGCTTAGCCTCCGGTGATTTACCGCAGGTTGTCGTGGAGGCGCATGTGTCCTAATAGGCCCATGCGGTGTGTAAAGGTGTGGAAGCAGTGAGAGCAGTGGAGATTGGCTTGTCAACTGTATGTCGGGGCCCCAGGCACTGGTTCACCAGCCTCCGTGCGATGGATTCGTAGGTGACCGACCAGGCCGATGCGTGAGTTTAAGTTGCGAGCGCCGTGGGGGCAGGATAAATCGGGAGAGGCTGGGGGGATGTCATTCATGGTAGTAGGGTGGCAGTGGGGATAAGAATATCAGTAGCGAAGGGTATGCATGGGGTTTCGGTGTGGTCGGCATTGCAGTGAATTCCGCTGTCATGGATGCACATGTGACTGACTAGGTCCATGCGGTGAGTGAATGCGCGAGGACGGTGAGGGCAGTGGAGGTGGTGATCTCTGCTGTGTTGGTGCTCCAGGCACTAGTTCACCAGTCTCTGCACGATTGATTCGTAAATGACCGATCAGGCCGATACGTGATGTGTATGTGCGGTCGCAATAAGGACAGATTATGAGAGAGTCCCCATCGCTGGTGGTGGTGGTGACGGCGGCGGCGGCGGCTGCGAATGCGGTGGTGGCTGCGGTGGTGGGGGTAACAATTGATGAATATTGGGATGTGGTCT
Organism: Schistocephalus solidus; assembly: GCA_017591395.1. Classification (NCBI taxonomy): domain Eukaryota; kingdom Metazoa; phylum Platyhelminthes; class Cestoda; order Diphyllobothriidea; family Diphyllobothriidae; genus Schistocephalus; species Schistocephalus solidus. Next base: position 69,773 of record WEDG01003388.1, on the reverse strand, counting down.
CTATAATGTTGTGAGTAATGGAATTGATGCCAGGGGTTAGCGTGATGCAGTCCGAAGTAGGATTGGCAGAATTTGACAGAGAAGTTTGAATTGTCGGATTGTTGGTACATTACCTCCGAAGATGTCTGACCAGGCCGATTCGCGCGCGGAACATGTATTGACAGCGCGGGCATGTTGGAAGGGCCTGGGTATTGGTGGTGTTAATCCGCGGTGTTTGTGACTTGCGAGCCGCCCTTCTGCCCTTAGCAGCCGTGATCCGGTTGGCCTCATAGATTGCTGCACCATTCTTCATGGATCTTCTCCATGCCGGTCTATCCTGGGCGAGGAACTCCCAGGTCGACGGGTTGATTTGCAGTTGCTTCAGATATATCTTCAAGGTGTCCTTGTAGCGTCGTTTTTGACCTCCCTGTCGGCGAGTACCCGTAGCGAAATCTCCGTAGAAAAGTCGTTTGAGTAGTCGTTCGTCATCCATTCGCATAAGATGGCCACTCCATCGCAGTTGCATTTGGCGTGGATGCTGAGGATTCCGGTCCACTCACGGACTTCCGTGTCAGGTATTCTGTCTTGCCATCTCAGCTTCAGTATTCTGCGGAGGCAGCTGAGATTAAGTGATTCAGCTTCCTGGCTTGGTTCGAGTAGACGGTTCAAGTCACCGCTCCTTAAAGGAGTCTCGTCTAGATGACGGCCTTGTACATCTTCAGTTTTGGTGTTCAGGCGAATACTGGAGGCCTGCAGTCGGCCGTTGGTGCATGACCACCGTTTTTACTATACTGATTGTTAATCCAAAATTGGTGCAGCCTGCGACGAAGAGGTCCATGCTCCTTTGCATGTACGTCTCCATAACGCTGTTATGGCGCAGTCGTCGACGAAGAGCAAGTCATGGACTGAAGCCGTAGACACGTGGGTTGTGGCCTGCATACACCGACTGTTGAGAAGGTGCCCGTCAGTTCTGGAGGTGATGCGGATCCCAGGCTTCTCATCATGCTAGGCGTCTATCTGCATAGCAGAGGACATGAGACTGAAGAGGGTGGGGAGCCAGTTCGCAGACCTGCTTCCATCCGTTGGTCACTGCGAATGCTTCGGATAACGTCCCGGTGTCAGTGAAGCGCACCGTCATCCCATCATGATGCTGACGCACCATGTGCATGAACCACTCAGGACAGCCGAATTTCTGTATGACATTCCACAGTCACCGTGTAAAAGGCTTTCGTCAGATCCACGAAGGTAGTTTAGAGGTGGGTTCGAATCTCCTGGCACTTATCTTGTAGCCGGTGGGTGGCGAAGATCATGTTGGTTGTTCCACGGTATCATCGAAAGCCACATAGGCTTTCCGGGAGCAGACCCTGTTCTAGGTGACCATTCAGACGATTGAGAAGAATATGCGCGAAGATCTTCCCGGCGATGTTTAGCAACGAGAGGCTTCTGTGGTTATCACAGAGTGGCCAGTTCCCCGTCCGCTTGTATAGATGGACGATGTTCATGTCTTTGAAATCCTGAGGAACTTGTCCTTGGCGCCACATCTCCTGAAGAGAGTTGGAAGTTCGCTATGAGCCTGGGCCCACCGTGCTTGTTGACTTCTGGTGGGATTGCGTCGGATCCTGGTGCTTTCTTGCTGGAAATCTGTTGCACGGCCTGGATGGTTTCTGGTAGGGAAGGCAGCATATCCAGGTCATTTTTCGTGTCCAATTGATGGAGCCGGTCAATGGCAGCATCGGAGATGGCTGATGAGCAATTAAGGATACTTCTGAAAGGCTCAGCCCAGCGCTTCAGAATTTTGCATCGTTAGAGCTGAGCAGCGATGCGATCCCCTTGATGCAGAGGCCGTAGATTGCCTTGATGGCTTTGAAGAAGTGTTTCATTTCATTGCAGTTCACATACCCCTGGATTTCCTCAGCCTTTTGACCATCAAGAAGTCCTGCATCTCCCGCAGCTGTTGCTGTACAAGGCGGTGGCACCTGAAGAAGGCTACTGTCGTGGCGTCAGTCCGAAGGTTCATGTAGGCGTTGTGTAGTCAAGTCTTCTTCGTGAGTAGAATGCTGATGTTGGCGTTATTATCGTCAAACCAGTCCTGGTGTTGACGATGTGCGCGTTTGAAGACTTCGAGGGCGGTGGACTGGATGACATTTCGCAGTTGACACCATCATGTCTCTATAGTGGCGTTATTATCTGGAGCATGCTGGTCCTCCAGTTTCTGGGTTAGCTGGTTGTTGAGAGGGCAAATTTAGCAAAAGAGTATTTAACTTAACTGGCGGTCGATTACCTTGGGGCCTTCGTTGGGGTTGAAGTCTGAGCCTCACCTTGGAGGTGATGAGGCGCAGATCCGTCTAACCATCGGCATCTCTGATCGCCTTGATCAACAGCACGTCCTGTTTATCACGCCTCCGGACGAGAACATAGTCCAGCAGCTGCCAGCGCCGCGACCAAGTGTGCATCCCCGTGGCCTTATCCAGCGTCGGAAGGCGGAAGAAAGTGTTGGTCAGCAGGAGACGGTGTTTTACACAGGTGCGTAGAAGAAGGATGCCGTTATCGCTACAGCTACCCAGACCGTCGGCCCCAGCACTTTCTGCCAGGAAGCGTGGTCTGTCCCGATGCGGGCATTGAAGTCACCAAGAACAATTAACTTATCTGTCTTCGAAACAGTTGCCAACAGGGCATGCAGGTCTTCGTAGAATTTGTCCTTCGCCACACCAGAGCTCGTCATTGGGTGAGTGTAGGCGCTGATGATGGTGGCGGAGTTGTCTCCCCAAAGAGGCAGGCAGAGGCTCGTCAGGTGATCATTGATACCCTGTGGCAGATAGGGCAGACGTCCCACGATTTCATTGCGGATGGCAAAGGCGACACGAGCATCGCCTCGCTCTGCCTTTGGCTTGCCGCTTCAATAGAAGGTGTAGCCTGCACTCACCTCCTTCAGCTGACCCTGTTCAGAGAATCGGGTCTCGCTGAGAGCAGCATTGCCCACCTTATAGCGGGCTAGTTCCCGAGCGACTAGCGCCATCCTCCGTTCTGGCCGGTTGCTTCTCGGATTGTCTAAAAGGGAACGATCATTCCAGAATGCTAGTGTGAGCCGACTCACCCGAGCATCCTGGTTGGTATCGCACGGGGATGGGGACGGGGGGTATTGTTGTTTGTTTGAGTTTAACGACCGCATATTTTGCGATCTGCGAGCCGCGGCCGGCTGTAGAAGGAACGAGACCCAGCATTTGTTGAGGGCACCTTTGCTAGCCATTTCCTCCGCGATGAGGCTAGCAGTGCTGTCCTCAAATAGGGCTGCTAGGACATCCCAGACGGCTGCCGAACTCGACTATGGGTCATGGTTTTGTTTGGGAGGGAGAGCGACCCGAGTTAGCCTGGCCGCCTACGGGGTTGCTGTCGAGCCCACCGTAGGACATTTTGAGATAGGGGAGCTGGGATGTTCGGGAGTCAGACATACCGGGTGTGGAGGCACACAGAGCACCGGATAACCTTACCTGGTTTATCCTGCTGATCGTGACGGTTGCTCGATGTGTGGCCGCTGGAAAGAGCCCAGCCAAGAGGAGCTATGGGTGAGAGTTTGGTATCAGTTAGAGGCGGCCACAGGAGCATTCACCACCTGTACGAGACGAATGGAGCGACCAAATACTATCTGTTAAATGGGGTCATGAAAACTTTTCACACCACATGGAAGAAAATAGCCATTTGGGCTTCCTTGTTTGGTCCAACTTCTGTGCATCTGGCTTATTGAATTTTCAGTTTCCGATTCGGATCGTTTTGCTTCATAAATCACTCGCCCAATACATAAAAATGATAGCTAAGAGGACTACGATGTCAAGGTAGAAATGGAAAATGCCGTTTAGACTCCGTCATATGAGTTGGTCGATGAGTTAAAGTAGGTTTGGCTCGTATCCCTTTGCGTCTAGTAAGGGTGACGCAATACTCCAACTTGTTCCCGTGCTTGTCTCTCCTCCCCCCCTCCCCTCGAGGTATCTTGAAAATTGTCTGCCTTCACCTCGCCAACGCATCTGCACCCTTCAATTAGAACTCCTTGTCCAATAATCTTCGATTTCGCGAAATTCCCTCACCCCATGATTTTTGCTTGACAATTAATAGCGCTCCACGATGACCGCTATTCCAAAAAAGCTAGTCTACAAGGTCAGGAGTTTTTCCGACAGCAATTTACAGACAGCATTTTAAGAGTACATTACCTTTTTGTTTCCGCCTCCTTTATCAAACGTTTCGCAAGAATTTTCAGCTGCCCTGACAATAAAAGCAATCAACAAATTTTAGGTAACGTAGGAACAAAACTGGGAATGTCTATAGCAAGTATATTTTCCAGGAGTAAAGATGTATATGGAGATCTGTTCGTGCGAACTTCCAACACAAGCACCAGCGGAAGATAAGACATTTTTCCACTGTCTATGATGCCTTTCCTCTTTTCTGACATTCTTTTGCTCGTAAATTACATTGCCCTACGCGAAACGGATTTCCTGCCTGGTCCCATTTTTAAAAATGAAATATTTTAACAATGCACAGCCTTCACTCGCCAGAACTATTCGACGCCGAAAAATGTTCTGTATTTCCGGTGTTCTGATACTTGACTTCAGAACACAGTGAGACTTGAGAGAAATTTATGGAAGGTTAAAAGTCCATAAACACGTGCGGATCATGAAATAGTCTCGCAGACGTGCAGCAAATGTAATTGCTCTAGCCATCGTTGCAAGTACCCAGAAAGATAGAAAGTTTTTTATCTTAAAAAGTCTGTTCTTGTCTTCAGGAAGAGTTAGCAAAGATTCCAGTGCTGACATAACATCAACTTAAGCAATTCATCAGCAAAAATTTAGGTTAGTAATTCTGTGTCCTTTTAATTAGAGCAAAATACCATAGAATAATCTGTGTAGCATAAGCCACTGACGAATTCTCTGCAAGTTTCCTTGACGTGTTACTTGAGAAAAAGAGATCAAAGTCCCGGTGCATAATTCGAGTATACTGACATTCTGGCCTAATAAAGAAGCTCGATGCTTAAACTTAAAAGTTAGGGCTGAAATCGATACCTGTCAAGAAGAATATTTCTGACTAGCGTTTTCTAATAAAGTATTTCGTGCGAAATTTAGACTATGAGAAAAGAGGAAAAAGGCTTTTTGATCGTCAGAACCATTTCCTTTATTCATCCGAGATTTCGAACGCTTAGTGGAGTCCATCATCAGAGATAAAAACGGCAATAGAACTAGAAAGAGTTAGAAGCGGTGGGAGCCAATCTACCATTAGTAACGCCAGTCTGGAGTTAACTACACAGTGCTCTGTATGCCGGTGCAAAATCGATAAAGTAATTGACTGAGTTCTCGTTGGAAGCTCAGAATAAAATTGATTCGCGGCTTGGCTTACTTCTGATTTAGGCAATTACCTTCGTAGCTGCGAAATTAATTTCGTGACCCATTTCGTAGGTATGGGCAGCCACTTGTGATAGTCCGACCACCAGTCGCACAGCCAGCTTATCTTAGTGTAGGCGCGATCCGAGTCTGTATTCAGTCTGAGCTGTGTAGTTGAGAGAATAGTTTAGGCACGAGATGCGATACACTACGCCCGACTGCTCACTTGGATTTAATCGGTCCTCGATTTTCAGGACCCTACTGCACATGGGAGCTTTGGGCTGGTATGTAAGTCCGACAACTAGTCCCGCAGCAATGTGCTCGATGGCGTCTTTGGCACGTCTCTGACACGTCTTTAATGTATGACAGCGCGTGCCATAGCATAGGTGTTGTTTCTGGTTGGGTTCTCCAGTGAGCGAACACCTAGGCATCAGCTGTTGAAAACCTTTGGATAGCCGTTCCGCATCGACTGGTCGTGGAGATAACGAGCCTCTAGTGCTTTTACCTTCTGGCTTGCTGCAGTTAGCATCGATTTGTTTGAATACTGTTCTCACTCAGCTTCCTTTTTGAGCCGATGAATGGCTTCTGTGAGAAATGAGAAGCTGCGTTGTTTTCGTTGCCTTTCTATAGCCCGTTGTTTCTGTTTCGCCGTTGAAACCTCGCCGGACGAACACATCAAAGAAGGCCAGTTGTGGCTCAGTTTCTTCTTCCTTTGTGAATCGTATCTTTGGGAATATTTAATTGAGAAGATAACGGAAACGCTGCCACAGATTTCTACTGGCAAGAAGAAACGTGTCGTCTATGTAACGGCGCCCGTAGGCTATTTAAATTACGATCTTTGAGACATCCAATAAGTTATTTAACTAGAAAAAGTAGCATTTCATTAGCATAGTTTTAAAAACGTTTTGGTTCCCTTAGATGTTTGAGAAAGTGTTTAGTTGTTGTCTTGATCAGTAATTTCAGAGAGGGAGAGAGACAGGGGTGGGAGAGAGAGAGAGAATAAAAACTTTTTGATAACAAAGTAAGGCTGTTGTCTGTTTTGAACATAAATTAATCTCGCCCAATTAAGACCACACATAGTATAGTGAAGCGGTAATTTGCTTCAGGCTCAGATTAACGCATTTTATTAGCCATTGAGCCCAGTTTGACCTTAAATTTGTTTAACGTAACTGAAAATGATCAGGCACACAATAAAAGTCTTAGTTTAAACAAAGATAATAATAATGAGCCTGCGGCGAAACGTTTACTGAGCAAGGGACAATGTTTCAGATAAAAAACATTGTTTACGTTGGGCTGTATAGCCAAGTAGGTAGGAGAGTAATTCCCGGTCATGTCCTTCATGATAGAAACTTGGATCTCGACTGCCTACCTTTCCGCAGTGCAAACACACTGATCTCAGAAAAATTTATAATTTTACTGTGTGTATTTTTCTTTGCGGTACAAGGCAATCAGAAACTTCGTCACCTTTGATGGATGGATGGATATATTATAAAATATTTTTCTTTCATAGGTAACTGCGTCTTATTCAAAGTCAGCTTCCACAAAGGTGAACTATTAGTTCTTCAGATACCCATCAGTTCACATGTGTTTTCAGGAAAATACGCTGATTCACCTCTCTTCAGATGTTCAAACGGTATGCCATACAGTTCCTCTAAAACAAGTAAATAACCGACATCCTGTCCTCGTAGAGAATTCCCTTGGTGCCTAGAAAAATTTTACATAACAAACGACAGCGCGTTTGAACAAGAAGAAGGTAGGCCATGCGAATAGGTATGCGTGTCTCGGTTACCATAATAAAAATGTTTTTTTCCCCATGAGATGCTCCCTTTTTCACAGGATATCATCGAAAAGGGACCCAAGTGTCCACAGCTGAGTGCACTAGATGGAGGTTTTGTGTACAATTTAAGTTATTCGAGTACCGAAAGCCAACGTAAAATTGCACACTATTTCCAATCAGAAATTTACGCAAGTGACTAAATGTATCTTTGCACAAAAACAAAAATTACCTTCTTATACTAATGAACTGGGCATGAGATATCACGGCGATTGGCACCGAAATTTCCCGTGATCAAACGCTGGTGGATGCACAATAGGCGGACCCGCGGAGAAAATTGTCGGTAGACTACTTGTCTATGATTTTATTTTCACACGTTTAACTTTCGTCCATCAGTCACCTGCGTTCCCATGTAGCTCTGTTTGACGCCAGATCAGGTTGACTTTCCTTTACACCGATCCAGGACGCCGATTCCATTGCTCTTCGTCCATGGGATAGCTTCTCTTTTTCCTTTATATCCCACGAGTTGCACTTGGCTCATTTATCGTCAGTAACTACGTTGCAATTACTCCTATCATCTTCGTTTGCTTTTCCCAAGTTTTCTGCTTCCTCATTCTACCTTGCCCATAAAAACCCTTTTACCACAGTTCCTGTAAGCCAGTTCGTATTGCTTGCAATGTTCTCAGTGAGTCCGGCTACTCTGATTCCACAGTAACTAACGCTTTCTTTTCGGAAGCGTTTAGGGAGGTTATAGTCAGTTTTTCAGTGCCTAATTGCTTTCGAGTCAAATTCTTTGCATTTATTTCACTGCCATGTGCAGGTACCTTCTTTCCCGGAAAGACCAGCAACAGGGATAAATCAAAGCGTTTCCCCTTTGTTTTGACTGTCTGCTCCTAAATGAGTAATCCAGCGGTTGATACTGAAACGCCACCAGGCTCGGAAGGCTGTAGACTAAATGAGCAGAGATCCAGAGAGAAGAGAGACTTTGACAACGCGGTGTTTGCGCAGTACCTTTTGGAAGGAAGCATGGTCTTGGAGGATAATTTCCCACTAAAGCAGGACGTGGCGTGCACCATACGACGATCTCCTCCATCTTCCCCAGATTATAGAAAGATTCTAACTCGATTACCTTCCAACTCCACCAAGTTGAAATCCAAACGTGGGAATAACTGGGGAGATGACCTCGAACAAGCAAGGTGGGAATGTTAGACAATCACCTGCTTTTCTAGCTGCGATCTTTATCTGCAGATGGCTGCCAGAAGGTTTAATTTGCTGCCGGAAATAACGCATTCTGCACTCAAGGCAACCACTAAAACAGTTAACCCACTCGCCAGTAGGCTCTACTGGGGCTGTCGGCTGAAGGAACTCAAAAACCTGATATGCATGCACTTTACTGCGATATTATAATGACTTCAAAATCATAGATGTGAAGTTATATTTCTTAATCTGCCTGAAGACCTTCAAAGTATTCTGAAATGAATCACGAAGCTGTTTATGGAAATGACTGTGGTCACCCAAGAACTCACCACAAATCGCCTGACCAGAAATCCTCTCGAGCAACCTGGTTTAGTAATAATAATGACATTTTTGGTTAGCTAAGTTAGCATGAACAAACGTATCGTGTATTTGCGATGGCTCAGGCAAATTCCTTAAGCACACTTTATGTAGATGATAGATTGAAACCATTACCATCTCAAGAAACTTGTTCTCTTCAACGTTGTTCGGTTTTGCTTCCCCATAATCATTGAACCTCGAGTAGAGAACCTTAAAGATCGGTAACAATACTTTATATTTAGCATCCTCCTAGCAATATTGGTGTGTTTACTCTCCGATGCGTATTTGATTTGCGTGTTGAGGTTCTCGTACTCGGCTATGAATGACCAAATCAGCCATGTGTTAATAGAAGCAGAGATGTCAAAACACTTCCTAGGGACGGGTCGACAATTTAAACCTAAATTAGGAATTTAGTTTTTTTCCTTGACATTTTCTCATGCGAACGCGGAATAAGAAGGCCCTTTGGGGTAGGTCAGACAATTTGTACCCCAAAAAGACCATCTGATTGAGAGCGACGAGTCTGTGCCGTGTTGGCGCGAATCTTAAGCCGTTTTAGATCCAGTACTTTTAAGTTAACCTCACTCTGAGTAATGTGGGGAAGGTCGAATTTGCACAGTCAGTGCAACGGGTTGCCACAACCTCCAGACGCCGCGTACCCGTGTGGTACGGCGTGGGTAGCGCGTACCAGACACGCCCTAGGTGACGTCAACCTTACGATGATTGGACTGCGGACTTGCGTGAAGGTCGCACACATGCGCGCCGCTGACCGGCTGCGGTGACTTAGTCCGCCGCCACCGCAGTTGAATTGCCTGCGACCGCGCCAAGTTTCATCTGTCCGCACAAAACGCTTACAACAAACAATTCCACGGCGTTATAAAGCACGCACAGCAATACGCGACGTTGCCGTTGGTGGTGATGCTGACGGTGGTGGCGCGGCGGTGGCGGCGCGGCGGCGGCGGCGGCGGCGGCGGCGGCGTCAGAGTGATTTGACAGTTGGTGAGCTTCTCGCGCACGGTGTGCACCACCTATATCGACCTTGCACGCCAGTGACGCCTAATTTAATAACTTACGTCTATAGATCATTCCATAGCAGTTTGCCCTGCGTACCTTCGTGTGGTACAACGTCATCTTGCACCATAGTGTAACCACCGGGTGCACCACCTGCTCAGATCTTCTGGATCAAATCTTTATCTGAATAGTTTCAAACGAAAAATGGCTTACGTACAATTCGGAACGGGACCACGCTCTTTGCCTTTACATGGCACGAGCCGCCAGATACCGCAAACCAAATGGTCCCGTTATCTGATACGGCAAGCACCCGTCAAAATAATTTCTGAATCGGAGAGGGTTTCTTACATTCTGGAAATTGAAGAGTACCAAATGCCGAACGAGACACAACCTGGGCGAGTTTTTGGTAAGAACATTGAGCATGATCGAGGCTTTGGATAGTAATGAGAGACCGGTTTAGGAAGGAAAACCGGGCTGTCATCCCTTTGAAATTGTGTGAAGGGCTCCGTAAACAACTCCTTTCTTGTGCTGAACCAAGTCTAGAGGACAACGCTTTCAAAAAGACTGGAACATCAGCTGATGGAAAGACCACGAACGCGTCGAATTTGCACGACTCGGGTCCGAAGGTCTTCAACCTTTCTAAATTGAACCCCATGGAGATTAAAAATGAGCAGTTAAACTTTCAACTTAAAATTGAATCCGCCCCCCATGGATCTGCGGATGAACATGGGCCGGAAAGTTCACGGCGTTGGCTCTCGACCAGTCCGCTGCTTAAAACAGATTCCCCTGCGGAAGACGGTGACATTTCAAAGGGTAATTTAGTTCCACAGTGGGTGCCCTGGAGCAATTGTGGCAGTGTCGAGGTTTATGAACCTCTGGTGCCGGATCTGCTAGGGTTTTTGAGTAAGTAAAAATTCTCTTCTGGTTAAAAGTACTTCAGAGAAAAAAAAACTAATTCATAGTATTTCCACCTGATAAAACACTGCCATCACCGTTTTTGGAAAATTGGGTTTGTTAATTAGGTTACTTAGGTTAATTAATTAGGTTTGTTACCTACCTACCTACCTACCTACCTACTTCATACATTGTTCATAAAATTCATCAGGTTTGAACATTTAGTTAAATCAAACATTTACATGCTGCATTTAGCTATATTATTGTTTTTTAATAATTTCCTGGCTTTAACTATTGCGTATTGTATACAATAACTGCACTTTTTGGATCGGCGTGTTTTGTGACCTTCAAGCGAGCCATTAATTATCACTCCGATGACACATTTACCCGTGTGCAGTACTCGTTGGACGGACACGTCATGTCATGTTAATCACCGCACCCAATTTCCTTCACATTCATCTTGACTCGGATGAAACGCCGCTTTTTGGGAGAGGGAAAAAGAGACCGGTCGATCCAGTTCAGATCTTGTAGGGAATTGCTCACTGCAAACCACCCAACTATCCGACCTACCAACAGTCGTAATTTTGAAGGTTGGCAACTGGCAGGATATCTCGGTCGCTCTTAGGACCGAGGGTCAGGCCGCAAAGGCCGCTTCCTACTTTGGCTTCGGTGGCACACTTAGGATGTGCCGCAAGTAGGGTTGATGTTTGCCTTGGTCAGCCTTTGCGCTCACACCCACCCATAGGTGCTGACATCAGAGCACAGTGCATGACAGAGGAGCGATTGAAGTAGAGGCTGTGCAAGTCTGTTTTATTATAAAACATCCCGTGCGCAGGTGACCGCTGCACAAAACTCGTGAGGCAGTGGTGGATACCGTCGCTTTGACGATCGAACTTTTGTAACACTGAGTGATTCTACAACGGGGTTATATTTCACTGAGGTGAACAAAGGGAATGAGATACCATGGGTCTCTGCGCAGAACGGACTATGCTTGCCAAATCTTCATTCTACTGGGAAGTTAAGTGCTTTCGCTTATGACTGTTTGAATAAGATATTATGAGTTTTCTCTTTCGTTCAAACTAGCATCGTAAAATTTTGTGTCACATCTTTGTTATCTGTCCTCAACAAAAGAAAATAGGCCATTGCTTAAAACATGTTATTTGTACTGACTGGAGTGCATGCTAATATAGCTAGCTAAAAACCTTGTCTTTTCACTCGCAAACCTCCTTTGACGAATAAGGTTTTGGATTACGACTCTTGGCACCCATTGTATTTTTATGCAAATATTTTGATGTAAAAAATTCATAATCTTCGATGGTTTCCCCTTGAAAATCACCCTAGAGACAACATTAAAATTAGGTGGTGGGTCTGGCCGACCACTCACTAACTTCAGCTGCTGTCAGCCGGGATTATAGATAGTTACTGGTAGTGATCGTTTGATTGGGCCCTCTACAGGGCAGGCGAATACGGACGCTCTGTAATGCAGGTGGCTTGCGCTGCACTCGAGGGAAATTGGGGTAAGGGTATCGGTGTTAGAGTTAGGACACGGGTAGCCGTTCAGCGCAATGCCACCGTAGTAGTACCGCGGAAAGACGGTCCTATTCGGCTGCCCTGACGGGGCGGGACAATAAAGCTATTTCTATCCATTTATTTTTTCTTTAAATTCTTGAGGCCTAGACTTTCGCATTCAGAGATAAGGTAAGACAAACAACCAGAGCTGCTTTTTGCAGATAGCACTGAATCCAGCCCGTTATAAGAGGGTGTATATATGGTGGTTCATAACTAATACAAACAACATGTATGGACCGTGGAAACGCTGATCCGAAAATAAATTCGAGGACACATTGATATGGGAAGTATACGCTGTCTCACAACTGCTTATGTGCTGGCCTTCTATTTTCAGTCCCTACAGTTTCACCTAAAAAAACATTACGACAGCGTTTGGTAGGCCTTAGGTCTTTGCATGCGATATTATAGCCAGGGAACCTCTATTTTGAGGAAAACGCCTTGTTATTATCCGTTTGCATTTTCCTTAACTTGACGGATGACAATATGTCATGGATTTCTTTAATTTTGGAACGTTAACGACTTATAACTGATAGGTGGCTAATTGTGTAGTTTGCATGATTTAGAGCCCTGATATAAACTCTTGTTTTTCTGACTAAATTGCTTTGCTGGAGCCAGCTCGTGATTGCAAGGTTGAAATTATCTGCCCTGGAGTCTACTCGTCTCTCTATGATGGTCTCACATAGCTTATTTTATTTTCTTTGCCTGATATTTCAGATTAACGGTTGAATTCGAGTGTGAATACTTGTTAGATCCTGATGCTTTTAAAAGGGAGTCTACACAGAAAATCCTTTCCTGCGGTGGCCCTAAGAGGAAATTGTATTTTTGATTATGGATATAAGTATCAATAGACGTGGTGTTACCTAAGGAGTAACACCTCTGCGCCCTCTGATCGTACATAAGAGAAATATAAGTTTCCAGCATTTCTGAGTGCCTTTGGCATGATATCCATGGTTGTTTAGAATTATGGTGCAATAGATCATACCGTCTGAATAGCGCTGTGCATATGCGCCGTATTGATAGTTGTCATTGAAATGGAGTTACATCGACGTAAACAAACCCCAGTTTTTTTGATTATTTCGTCATTCATATCATTACCGCTTATGCCCATCTTAGGCTCAAAATGTTGGCTATAAAAACATACTAACCTTTTACAGGCAATTCAGCTATGCTCAAAATCCAGCTGAAGGTCGGACTCTCATATGCACGCCCCCCCCTTCCCCAGCAAGACACAGGAACAGAAGACTCCCCACGTAATACAGGGGACCTTGCGCTAAATTCCGAGAAGGTTAAAGATTCCCGTGTCCTAACCCTAACTCTAACCGCAACCCTAATCGTACCTCTAATATTCCCTTAATCCTATCCTAATTTCCCCGGAATTCAGCGCAAAGGCACATATTTTACAGGTGGGTCCTGTTCTCATGTCCGGCTCGGGGACATACGTCATTGGCACTTCGCTTAAATAGGACCTAGACAAAGGTTCGAAACTGTTGGCTCCTCACCAGGTAGCCTTGTAAATGCTGTAACCTTTTTTCGCGTCGTTATTATTTTTTTATTTTGGCAATCCTTAATCGCGTGTGGCGAATGCGAGACATCCTCCGGTCACTTGTCAATCCCAAGAAATGATGACCGGTTTGTAGGAAAAAAGGGGTTTATAGCGCTGCCAGTTTCCATGGGAAACAGTTTGAACTGTTTCCTGCGTTCCTCTAAGTCATGCAGGTTAACGGGGTATTTCGCCAGTCGAAGCCGTCCAATGCTAACATCTTAATTATGAAAATCCAACCGCTGTTGTTTATTTCGAGTTTCAGTTCCTTCCTTTTTTGTTCTAGACGATGGTCAAATCGGTAAAATACTTTACACCAACTTCTAATTAGGAACCCAGTAGTATCTCTCAATACATATAACCCAAATGCCTGCTCATCAATAAGAGGGCTTGGGGACTGGTGCCACATCTAGGCACAGCTTGTTGATGCTGTCTCAAAAGACCTTGTTCTTGATCGATCCCGATCAACCTCGCGGTCTAGAGCGTATTTTATCAATAGTTTAAATGCTAATGAAACAATAAACAGAAGGATAGAAGAGTAACCCCGAATACAGTACGCGGGTATCTATTCCCATGTAAAACCGGCAATCTAAAGAAATTCCACGGAATCTTATTTTTTGACTTCTGTTTTACTGGTATTAGTCAACCTTTCCTGAGTTCGATTTCCTACTTTACTTCTTTAACCTAGATGTTCGATTATAATGCCATTCTCGATGGATCCATTAATAGGGCATTTTTGCCTATAGCAGAGCGGGTCTGTCCTTAGGTAGCCTTTGAGGTAATTAGAAGATTAGTAGTCTTAAATATTCCATCTATAGTCTTAGAAAAAGTGGTCAACGAATAGACAGTAAGGACCAAGATGTAAAGAACGAAGACCGTCATCCTGCCGGTAAGTGGAGCTGGAAAAACTTGAAGTGCACAGAGAATTCTGGGGGACCCACTGATTAACAGGGACAGAATATCGGCGAAAAACATGTCTGGAATTTTAGCCAGTAGCCAAACTGACAGGGTGGTGTACCAGGTAACTTCAAAAACTGAACTGCCCGACAGCCAAAGCCCGGTCCAGAGTAAATTGGGTATAGGTTTATCAGCGAGTATATTCTCTGACATCCATGTAGATCCCTCTCACTCCGGCTACTGTTTAATACCTTTCAATAACTAAATGCTTTTGCCTTTAAACCTGATAAGCTGCAAGGTGTCTCATAAACATGAACCCTGTAGGAAGCAAGAAAAAACGGACATCAAAGGACACGTAGTTTACGTTCAGCAGGGCGGTTGAGCTAAAGGGGGAAGTCAGAACCCTATTGTTAGGCTACAATCCTTGCATGACAGCTTGACTGTCAATTTTGACGAGGTCGACTGTGTGCATAAAACCAGGGTGGGCGCAGGGACGACAACTCTCGACTGTTTAAGTTTATGATGGTAGTAGACTTGCACTGCAACTGTCGTATTCGCTCTTCCCTCACGCTCCTGGGATCTGTGTTGAGACGAAGAAAAAGAGATTGGCGATGGGATCGGGAGCAGGGGCTGAGGAAGCCAAACAGCACTTCTACGCGTTCCACACATATACACACACGCAACCTGATATGCTTACAGTGTACCAGGTTTTAACAGAAACATGAGGAGATGGGTCGGCTCCCAGCTGAGGGGGAGAGCACTGAGGCCACATTACAAAAGCCCCAGTTTAGCCTGGTTCTCAGTCCACCAGTCTGCCACTCCACAGAGACACTCTGGGCTCACTGCAAGATCTGAGTTTAATCTGCAGTTGTCAGCTTTTCAAGCCACTGCGTTTAGCGTATCATGACCGTCTCAGGCTCGAATCCAACATGCAGCCGAGGAGCTATATAGAGAAGGAGCCTAAGACCACGCTTCTCACTTACGTGAGAGTTGCCCGATTGTGTTCTTACATTGTGTGATGTTGGGTGCGGTCACGTGTGATGAAGGTGTTGATGACGAGAAAAGAAGTAATTTCGTATAGTCGGCGATGTTCTAGCGCAGGTTCTTATGGAGGCGCGTGGGGCATAAAAAGCCCATGCGGTTACCGAATTTGCGTTGAGATCGCAGACTGCAGACGTGAGTGTGGTGGGTGTATGTTGGTGCTCTTGACATTGGTTCATCAAGCTGCGTGCGATGGATTCGTAAATGACTGATCAGACCGATAATTGAGGTGAATGTGCGATCGTAGTGTGGAAAAGGCGGTATCGAGTCTCTACTTTTGGGCGTGTTGGCGGTAATGGTGAGGGTAGTGGCTGACGGGGCATCAGAAGTGATCTCACCGGTTGTGGGATTCGGAGACGTGGATGTCATCCCCTTCGTCGTCGCATCTTTGGGCACTTCCCGTATAGCTGTTAGCCAGCGAATATCATACCGATTATTCTGTGGTGTCGTTGGAAGCCCACGGACTTTCCAGAAACAATACCTGTTGTAGGTGGCTGCTAAGACGATTGAGGAGCGTGGCAGTGGAGCTCTTTCCGGTGATGTTGAACACAGAACGCAGAGTTCCCTTTCCACTTGTAGAGATGGACGGTGATTACATCTTTGAAATTTCCATGAAATTTTGCTTGGCTCCACATCTCCTGGAATATCGTTGTAAGTGTGTACATCAAATGGGGGGCTGGCGTGAATGTAGACATCAGCAGGAATCGCGTCAGATCCCGGCGCTTTCCCGTT
Organism: Schistocephalus solidus; assembly: GCA_017591395.1. Taxonomy (NCBI): domain Eukaryota; kingdom Metazoa; phylum Platyhelminthes; class Cestoda; order Diphyllobothriidea; family Diphyllobothriidae; genus Schistocephalus; species Schistocephalus solidus. Next base: position 53,422 of record WEDG01003388.1, on the reverse strand, counting down.
CTAACGTTGTTGCACAGCTCAGCTCAGCTCTGGTAAGGGAGTCGGGAGATCCAGGTCATTATTCGTTTCCATTTGGGGATGTCGGTCGTTATCCGCGTCGGAGGTGGCTGATTGGTGGTTGAGGGCACTTCTAAAGTGCTCGGCTCAGAGCTTAATAATTTAAGATTTGTCCGTCCGAAGTTTTGTTCCGTCGGCGTTTAACAGGGGAGGGGGGGAGGGGGGCTTGATACATTAGCCAGAGATGGCCTTAATTGAGTAGAAATGGTTCTTCGTTTCGTACCGTTTCCGTACCCTGGGATTTTTTCTACCTTGCGGGCCATCTAGTTGTCCTGCATCTCCCGTACTCGTTGCTGCACGAGGCGACGGCATCTGAAGAAAGTCACTTTGTTGGCGTCAGTCCCGTTGTCCATGTAGGCTTTGCACAGTCGGTTCTTCATGGCAAGTAGGTTGCTAGCATTTTTTTTTCGATTTCGAAACGCCAGTCCTGGTGATGACGATGTTCGCGTACGAAGATGACCAGGGCATTGGGCTCGATGACCTTACGCAGTTGACACCACGGTGTCCACACGTTGAGTTTTATCATCTGTAGCCTGTAGGTGCTCCAGTTTCGGGGCTGTTTGATTGCCAAAATCATAACAGCGAGCAGGTAAACATAGGAAAAGAATATTTAACTTACCTGGTGTTTGCTTATCTTGGGGTCCCTCTGTGAGGTATAGCGGGGAATGGGATGAGGATTGTAGTTTGTTCGACTGTTTTGACCGTGAGTGTTGTACCTAACAGTTGTGCTCGGTATGTAGAGAACTTGATCTTTTCATTTTTGGAGCATCTGTTCTAGCCCCTTCCTCCGCAAGAAGGTAAGCAGTGCTGTCCCTAAATATGGCTGATAGACCGTCCAAGACGACTGCAGAAAACCGCTATGGGTCGAGTTCTGGTTGAGTTGAAAAGCGACCCCAGTTTGTTGAGCCGCCCACGTGATTGTGTGTTGCCCTCTCCGTAGGACATTTGAATGTGGGTAGGGGGAGGGAGGGGATGGAGAGATGAACAGAATAACCGGATATGGGAGCATACGGCACCGGATACCATTACCTGGTTTATCTCGCCAGTTAAGGGCCATGGGGTTGGCTTCACCAGCTGCAGAAGGCAAATTGTGCGACCTAATGCTAACCGCACACTGCTTCCCCTAATTGGACACCCCATAAACCCCACGTCCTAGGATAGCACGCTATCCATTAGCAGATCAAAACATGAATGGTAAATGGAAAAATGATAGCTGGGGAGTTTATTTAAACTATAGCTTGTTTTTCTCAAATCACTGTTCAAATTTCCTGCAAATCGGCATCTTCGGGGAAAGTGGCGTAGATAATTTGCTTGAGTTCTTTCCTTACCGTACTTTCAAATATCGGCCACAATTCAGCCGAGGAAGTCTATTCGGTCAGCGCAGAATTATTTGAACTGTGAGCCGGTACAACTGTACACCGTCTACCCTAACATCAGATGTTTGACAGGCCTGGACAGTCACCTAGTGCAGGGTAGGGGGGAGATAGAGTGAGTTCAACACTTTAACGCAGTCATTACTATGATAAATCTGATGCACTTTGAATTATCACGATTCATTACAAGTTGTGGCTTTTGAAGGCTGCCAACTTACTGGATAATTTGGTTTTCGAGATCAGTATTGTGTATGCTTATTGCTGGCTCGAGTCCCGAGGTTCAGGCTCAATGCTCCTTCTTTATGTGGTCTCTATGGTACCTTCACAGACGAGAGATCGAGCCGATCCTTTGTTTCTGGGATAATCTGGTAAATTTTGCTGGAACTAGGTCGTGTATGGGACACAGAGACGGGCTGTTTAGCCATTGCGCTCGAGCCCATCTCCGGTCGTCTTGTCAGCAGCGTCCGGTGGGTGCGGGAGGAGAATGTGCAGTAGATGATGCTGCGCAAGTCATCTTCATTTTATACTAATTCCTGCCAAAGTCACCGATGCTGCGCCCATTCCATAGGACACACGACTTTCATTGCTCGCATCGTTCAAACATTCACCCCATGTTTTCGCATAGATAAAGATGAGCCATGTGTGAACACTGTTATCCATGATGAAATCTGTCACTTCTGGATTGCTTTCCTGACAATGAACTTGTTTATTCGCCTCCTATTCTAAACTGTTCAAATTTTTGCCATTTTTACTTGGCTCCATGAAAGGCAACTGGTCCTCTGCAAAAAGATGACCTGAGGACAGTTATGCGGGCTCTTCTAGCTGTCGGCCTGGTTTGACAACTATTGGTGAGGCCAGCGCCTTCAATCCCCTGCGTAGTTCTGCGGCTTTCATCAAATTTTCTTTAACTGAATGTTTTTCTTAGGGTTTCTCAAGCATTTTCTTTCAGGCTTGACATCAGCTTCAATTCGGTGACCCCCCAGTTGACCGCGTTTACCGCTCGCTTGGAGCTAAAGGTCAGAACGTAGTCTGCCCATAATCAACGGCGGGTACTTTTAAAAACCAGGGAACGCACTCAGTTCTGCCAGAAATGCATGTTGGGCTGAGTTTGAGAGTGCATAGTATGAATTCCTCGTCTTCCTCCTCGCACTGCCTATTTTATATCAAAGCACTAAACTCTGTACTGTAAAAGCCTGTTCAAATTTGTCATATGGTGGAAGAGAGTCAGCTGCAAGAATCTCCTCGTAGGTAATTGGAAGAGGGCCAATAATAAACTATGATCTCTGCAGTGTATTAAAAGCCTCTGTAAAAGGGTAAACAGTGCATAAAGTCTGTACCACGTTTAAGAACATAACACGATTATTTGTAAGTTGTCTTTTCGATAAAATTATTTCAATTAGGTATTTGTGGACTAAAGTATTATCTGCTTCGCATAGAAAACGCGTGGGCAGCCCTTCCATGACTGTATACGAAGCATCGTTGTAAAGATGTGATATTCAGTTGTAGGGTTGGCATAGAGATCGGCCGAAAAGGCTCCCATGAGTATTATTCGGAAGAGGACGAAAGAAAGTTTGATTTAATCCACTTGTTGGCGATAGAGAAGGTTACCATAACGTTCCTTTATAGCTTATGAGGCATCGGTAGCAAGTGAGGCCACGGGTACTGAGCATATAGAAAGGCTCTCATCACCGCAACGAAGTAGTTGTTGTGATAGGTAACTATTGACCCCTCTGTGCATAAATGTCTTGCGATGAAAGAAAACATTTCATGTACGGACGATGCTAACTGCAGTGCAGAATACTTTCGATTTCTTTTTGTCTCGCAACTGAGTCCAAGCAAACGATTGCACAGCGATGAATAACAGCCGCTCAAACTCCAATCACGTGCTTTGGGCCATTCAAGACGTCACTTCTCAGCTATAAGCATTCAAAGCTTTGCAGACTAGAACCGGGATGCCTTTGGCAGCAACAAACATTTTGTTAGTGTCTTTTCACATCACTCTATGAGAGTCAACCACCCTCTCGGGACGCAGAAGCATTTACGCAAGTATATTCATCAAAAGTTGTCTTGCTGTTTCCAACAAAAGCTTATTCACGGCAAAAGGCCCTTCGTTTAAATGATCAATTATAAGCAAAACCAGACAGCTGCTTGCACCACGAAGAAAAATGAAGAGTACAAAAAGCATGCTAGACTCCAAAATGTCCAAGAAGTATGCACCAATCTGGCCGTCTTTTCCACAGATGTTTCGGACTACGTGCATGCCAGTGAAAATCACCTTGATGGCATTCACAGAAAAGATTGCAAAAACGAGAATTTAGTCCCGGGCATATATATTTTAAATAGGGCTCCTGACATCATTTCCTATGAGTTCCAGTGTCCGTGATGCTGGTAGAGCTTATTGTTATTCAATCAAGTCTGCTTGTAAAATTAAAGCTGAGTTTACCTAGCACAGCAGTTAAATTTCATTGGTTGACTGTTTAAATATTCCTAGTTAAGTTTACTTTCTGGCGTGGTGGTAATTTTGTCTTCTTTGAATTTTGAAGTTTTATCACGTAATTTTTACCAGATCTTTTTCCCCCTCAATTGATGGGGTGGAAGAATTATGTGCTGGCATACATGCAGCTTCTAATGTTTTGTTTATACCTGAACTAAACTGTATCTGTGATGTCGCATATGGTATTTCGGTATGTTAGAGGATTGGTGTTACGGATGTAGAGAGGTCGACAGGCCCTCTCTTCCAAAGACGAGCGCCGAGGACCAAATGCCCAATAAATATGCATTCTTTAGAGGAGTCTGGCCATGCTTTGAGTTCCTTTCCGAGTTACTCTTATTTAGACTGAGTCGTCAGATAAGCAACAATTCGTGCTGCCTGTCATAGTCGGAGTGGAGTCGGTGTACTCCTCTTCAGCTACCATTTACAATCGATGTGGGCTATAGAGCCTCGGGTTTTCTTCGTCTCTTGCACGCTTACAGTTCAACATTACCGATGACAGCGGGGAACTTGCCAGAAATTTGCTCGGCAAACGAACTTTTTGTGCAAAGTTATATCTCATGAGAGATTCACACAAAACGTTCTAAAGCCTGCAAAACTGATGTCTGCAGCATAAATTCCGGCAAAGGTGTCGACTTTACTCAGTCTATTTGGCAAAAATTGACCGTAAAATGTTTCAACCTGTTTGTTTCTTAACTTTAGAAGTGATTAACCGTGAAGGCTGCCTTATGATTACATATGCAGCCCAAGGATGCTCGAGTTTCCGCAGCATTGTTGAAACACCAACTTATCTGTTGAAGTCGTTCATCCGAGATATCACAGCCGGCCTCTACGATGCAAACATCGTCAGCGAAGTCGATGCCAGTCAGCCGGAGTACTGGTGCAAATTCGACGTCGTCAAAAATAGCATAAGGTCCTGCCAAGACTCAAACCACCAGCAAAAGTACACAAAATTGAACATGAGATGCAGTCTTGTCAAATGCCAGATTGAAAACCGAACGCTCTCGAAAAATAATCGTTGACTAGATTTCACGTTATCGTGCCGCATTAGTACGCTTTGAACATAGTAATGGATTTTGTCAGAACGCCTAAGCCTCTTGGATCAACTATGACTAACGGAACCGAACGCGGTGTCGAAGTCCGTAAAGCAGACATCCGCCGCTTGCTGATAGCTGCGGAGAAGGTTGAGTATGCATCACAGTGATACTATCTAATCGGTTCGCTCAAGTCCACTGCGGAACCTAGCTTAATCGGGTCTCGCCTTCGAGGCACGCACAATTTCGGCTGCCTAAAATGACAATATTGAAGGCCTTTGCAGCAGCCGCGACGAGAATTACGCCTAGGTGGTTCTCGCACTTTGTCTTACCGCCCTTGTTGAAGACAGAAAAGGGGGTGGTCGAGCCTTAGTCATTCTGAGCGGATTAATCTCACCATACTTGCATTACCACGGTGACGGAGTGTCGATTCAAGCCTTAAAAGTATCTACAGAGGGGTCATCTTCTCCATGCCTCCTTTTTGTTGTACAGACCCAGAATTTTTACGGTCATTTCTACCTGAAAGGGAGGGTAAAGTGGCATCGCATAGACAAAAGAAGGATGAAATTCTGCTCCGCGACTTTGGTCGATTTATCAGCATTGGAATTAAGATTCCCTTTGTGAACAGAGCCGCTCAGACGAGGAGACCTAGCATCAACCTGGAGAATGCTTTGCTAAATTTTTCGAGTTTGAAGTCGAGGTCACTTGTTTGGCCATACCACTTTTACAGCCATCTCCAGCCCACCATATCGGTATTCTCCACAGTTTCCGGATGGGAATAGTTATAAAACGATCTAATTTAAGCTGCTCGAGTAGGCCAGCTCGACCCAGCAATTTTTCTGAAGTCACTGAGTGATTTTTAAAACTCTGTCAAATCCTTAGCGGGATTATGATCCTTCGCTACTACCCTTCACTTTTACTCGGACTGGAAAGCGAAATCAAATCTATCTGTTCGGTGCAGCCACTGTATGATGCTGTCGTAATTTCATGCCACTCAGGTATATATATATATATATATATATATATATATATATATATATATATATATATATATATATATATATATATATATTGATAATTGAAGTGAAAATGAAACATATAGAGTACCAACAAAGACAGTCGAGACAGGAATACCCATTTCTACCTTACTAGCTGTCACCGGCAAGTCATAGACAATCCCAGGTGTGAACCACCTGGGATTCAAACCCGTGACCTTTTATAATTGAGGTGAATGCTATACCATTAAGCCACGGGCTGGTTAGTTTGTCGGGTGCGAGCGGGAATATGATGATAGTTGTTGCTCACCGATCTGCTTAAGGATAATGCATGTTCCGTTGTGCCCTGGAGCTTACTTTAGTGCCCTTACAGATGGTCGCATAGCGACATGCAGCCCATGTTTATAATGTGGAACTGAAAAATAAAAGGGAGACCGTAATGAGAAATTCTGGCCTATTAGCCAGAACCCGCGATCTTCGTTTATTGAGTCGAACGCTCTACCAATGAGCCACGGGCTCGTTGTCCTGTCGGTTGTGATCGGGAATATGATGATAGTGTGTGGCCCACCGATCTGATTAAGGAACATGTATGTTCCGTTGTGCCCTGGAGCTCAGACTAGAGCCCACGCAGGCGGTCGCATAGCGAATACTAACATATGTAACTAATGGTGCACCGACGAGGACAAGGCAGACTAGAATGGCCATTTCTGGCTTATTAGCCGTCCTCAGCCATTACACGCATATGTTACTAGTCGGTATGTAACTGACTGCAAGGGCTCTCTCTTGAGCCCCAAGGCACAACGGGACAATAATGTTCCGTTACTTGATCGATGAGCGCTAATTCACCATGTGTATACAGAAAAATTACTAAAAAATAGCACAAAAATACTTTGAAGTTATTCCTTATGATTTACTGAAATTATGCTATAAGATGAAATTTAATAAACTTCAGTCTGATTTGATGATCGTGCCACTGAGTATTACTACTTATCCCCTTCTTTAACTTGCTAACAGTAACTATCCACAAAACTCACTATAGTTCCTGACCCTAAAGTAGTTGCCGAAACACAAAACATTCACTCGGTTTTTAAATATTCGTACAGCCAGAAAGATTAATACGAAGTGATTGTAGTACAAATTAAGATGGAGCACATTTCCGAGTTATTTCGTAGATGACAGGATGCCGGCTTTCGGCTGAGAGTCTTTCCATCCACCCGTATTGAGGAAACTCATGAAGAAGGCGTAACGTAACTCGAACGAATGTGTCTTCATTGGTGCCGAATATTAACTTACAGACAAAGTTGTTTTTAAATTTTGCTTTTGTGAGGATGCGGTTCTGGGCAAGAACGCCATATGCGATCCCACTCAGGGAACGAAGGATAGGTCAGCGTGTAATTCAAGATCATTTGAACACGCCAACCTGACCCAAAACTTATCCACTTAGTTTTAAAAATTAACATTCGTTGCCGGTTTAGTAGGGTTACATACTGTTTCGTTGGCTGTAGGAGGACTGAATTGTCGGGTCAAATGGCAACTTTCCAAGCGACGACTCTAAGGACGCCCCAACAGTTTCAAAATACTTTATTCTGACTGTGGTATGGAAAGATCGTGCAGAGCTGGCTTCGTTCTTGCTCCCCTAGAGGGTCCGTAACAAATTAGGCTAGGTCAGCTAGGAATGGCATCGTGCATAATGTTCGCTGTAACGTAAAGGCACCGGTTCTCATGAGGCCTGGGTGCATGAGCAAATCATTTGAATCGTTCTATGTGAACTGATCTAGGCGACTGAAGTATTCGGTCCCATCACTTTTGAGTTTACTAACTGTGCCTCGTTAAAAAAATAAAAAGGTTTTAGGGTGCAGTACGAATAGGAAGATCGAAACATCAACAACTGGCCTGATGGTAACTACATGAATGGCATAGGAACATCCATTAAGTTTCTTGTCAGGCTCCTCTTTGACCTTTAGTTCATAGTATATTAGCAGGATACTGCAAGAATTTAAATTCACTTTCCGCTGTCCTAGACATTATGAGGCAAGACTGATGAAAAATCCTAGGAACCACAAACGAGCTTTCATAAATTGGGAATCATCTCTCATATACCTCCATGATTCAGAAGTAAAAAAAACTTAAAGACCTTGCTTCCGAGCAATAATAAAGACACATCTTCAGCATTATTGGGATGGCAAAGGCTACTGTTACATACTTTATTTATACAGTCTTTATCTCTATGTAACAGATAATTTTCACAACCCACTCAATTTAAACATATAACCCTAAATCGGTATAAGTTTTCGGAAATTTTTACTAGGTGCATGGATATGCGAAGCTGTCAGACCTATGAAAAGGTACGGTTAAAGTCCACACCTTCTGACCCCTTCTGGACAGCTTACACGCCAGTTTACGGGGGTCTATATGCCATTGTCTCTCTTGTGCCCCCTAAACGGGCCACGTGCTAGATGCGTTGGACCAACACGGGGGCCACATTAGGGCATGGCAGGCGTTATTCGGGTTGCGCTCCCATAACAAATGCCGAACATGGAGGTGTGGTGGCACGCCTAGGGGCGGCTAGGACTTAGGGGACCCAGCCGCGCTAGCTACCTGCGTCCTCTCCCGCCTCCGGTCTTCTTGACTTTGTCTTGACACCGGGCTCATTTGGGGGAGGAGGAGAGAGTGCGGTAGATGCAGCGCAAGTCTACTATCACTTTAAACTAAATCACGCGCAATTCACCGTCCCTGCTCCACTTTCCCATGGAGCATACGGTGGACATCGTCGGACTACGACGGTCAAACTGTCGTCTCTCTTGCATATTTAATCACTGAGTCTTTTTAGGGAGAGAACATTTTCTAGCCCGAAGGTACTGCTGTCAAGGAAACTGGAGACTGTGTTAGATATTTCGGGTTTCCTTTTTGCCGATGGCCAATTGTATAAAAACACCTCAGGCCGGGAAGAACCGAAACCTTAACCCCGGATTTCGCTTATCGCTGGCCTAGTCATTTTTTTGGAAGGAGGCCTAGATCCTTAATCGCTCAATGTCCTTGTAACACACAACACTCCGAACTTGTTTGTTTACTATTTGAAATAGCCATATTGGCCGTTTGAACCTCGAGACGCCGACAAAGCATATCACAGTGAAAACCCTTCTTCTGTATCCCACCTAGAACTCATATTTTTATTATTATCGTTTATAAAGATTTAAACAAAGCAGTTATGATGAGAGGTCTGGTTTCATTTCCTATTGTTTCTTGTACTGTAGTGTGCGGCGAGTAAGAGGAGGTGCACAACGTTTTTAGTAGTGAGGCTACGACTTTTACGAGCCACGTTTCACCCGTTCTCATCCGAAAAATGAAAGTCCTTTTTTCATCTAAAGCGCATTCGTCAGACGCTGTTTCGACCGATCCGCGTTAGATTTCAATGCCCATCCTACAGCTGAACAATACATGTCACCAAAAGTGCTTTTGAAGGACTTCCCCGCAGTTTTATCTGCTAAGCAAGCGATACTTGAGTCCACAAATGCTCGATTAAAGTCATTGTATCGAATAAGAAACTTACAAATAAATTTATAAGGCTCCGAAACCGAGTGACCTAGCCTGGACTTTATGCACTGCTTACGCTTCACAGAAACTTTGAATATATTGCAGACGGTGTATGGAAGTAGAGGTACTACGTTGGAGGCTGTTTCAACCGACGTTGTTCCAGCGCTCTTCCTCTTTAAGCAGTCGTAATTTTATCTATGATAGTTTTTCTATCGGTAACAATGCGTGTGCAACTAAATGCATGACCGTTTGTTTTGGAATTTACGAAGTTCTTAGCCTGTCCAGCAATACGCGTAGCAGTAAAAAAACTCATAATTCAGTTCTTCTAAATTTATTGACGATTCGTGCATTTGCCCGGGTTTTCTTATAGTTTTTAGATACATCCTAAGTTCCCTCCATCGAAGTCCATGCTCTATTCTCTCTCAAACGCTGTCTATTGTGGTTGTACTGTGAATTGGATCAACATTCATCAAAATGCCGATGTCAAAAGTGGCTTTTAGATAGTGGAAATATGTGGAGTAAGTCCCAATTGTCAGACTGCATACTTTCATGGCCTGCTCCGTGGAGATGAGAGGAATAAATCCATCTCCATCGTTCAAGCCATTTGGTCTATAGCCGACTATCAAAGTGGTTCAAAATGCCTTTGTTGAGCGCCTTACAGCCTCGAAGTCATAATTCTCATTTAGAACACCCCCTCTCCCCCTCAGACACGCTTATATCCCTTCAGCTAACTTTGCCGCAGCACCTGGTGTCATGGGCAAAGCCTAAAATCAGTACAAAACTCAGGCCAAGTACCGGATAGGAGGAGAGGATTTACAATCGTAGAGGGCACATTGCATTCTGTACATGACAGATTAATATATTGTAGGGACAGGTTGATAGGTGGGCTTGAGCAGCGAGTCTGCAGTCTGCTGGAACATGTGTCCGGATGTTGTGTTTGATAGTCTGTCAGCGGCCGGTCTGGATAGCGATGATTGGCGGGACACTATATAGAGCATGGCGGTGTCAGCGATTGGCCAGTTGCGATGATGGGAACCGTTGGGGCCTGGCAGTGTCAGACGGGTGAGCTGTCATTTACGCGGATTCACGCGAATGCGCTAGACAGACACTATGTGGTACCAATGCCATGCCCCCTAAACGGGCCACGTGGTAGATGCGTTGGACCAACACGGGGGCCACATTAGGGCATGGCATGCGTTATTGGGGTTGCGCTCCCATAACAAATGCCGAACATAGAGGTGTGGTGGCACGCCTAGGGGCGGCTAGGACTTAGGGGACCCGGCCGCGCCAGCCACCTGCGTCCTCTCCCGCCTCCGGTCTTCTTGGCTCTGTCTTGACACCGGGCTCATTTGGGGGAGGAGGAGAGAGTGCGGTAGATGCAGCGCAAGTCTACTATCACTTTAAACTAAATCACGCGCAAGTCACCATCCCTGCTCAACTTTCCCATGAGCATACGGTGGACATCGTCGGACTACGACGGTCGAACTGTCATCATCGGTACCAATGCTGCGAATGGCACCACCGTAACTTCGGCGTACTTTGCGTTCGCCTATGATTCGCGCATCGCAATGCACGTGTCAGAGGGCATTTGAACTCTTCACCACGAACACATTTAAGTAACAAGCCAATGGGATAAAATCCTTCACCCTCTCTCGCTTACAGGCTTCATATAGCACCAGCAGCACTAACTCTGGTCACACTAGCCTCCACTGCTGCTTGATAAAGCAATTAAGTATCGGCAAAATAACTATTGCACTCTGGTGTCAGTCATCTTTTCCTGCCAACGGTAATTTAGCCTGCTTATGGTGACGGTTAATGTGGGTTTCCTATCTTAGCCGTAACGGTTCCCACTCCCTCTTAAACATGGAAAATATTTTAACTTACCTCGTTTTAATACTGGTTTAGATCTACAGGTGTTCTTTTCCGTCGTCATAGACTTCAACCAGTAAAAAGCACGACACAGAGGGGTGAGCTATTTATGACTTCCGACAGGTGATATCAGCCAAATCTGCTAGTTCATAATAACCTACGCTGGATTTACGTGCATTGCAAACTTTTTTTGACTGGAGAAGTTTATGAGCCATCCAGCTGACGTCAGGATATTTGCGACTCCTCGTTTCCTTCAACAGTGGTGCACTTAATTTTCGACACAGTAGTCTCTTTTTCAAATGGCTTAAGATTACTTAGATTTCGGTGACGTTTTTTGAGTCACCGAGACAAGACTGGGTAATACTTATAGTTGACAATGGATACTCTCAGTAAATTCTCCAGATTTTTCCTAACTGTGCTGGATGCTGGGTGTATCCTTACTTTATGTCAACGCAATGCCAACACACCTAGTGACCTTACTTATAGAGAGTGCGTTAAAATTCACTATACACATTTAATAAATTACTAAAAATTACGCGCGAAACTAAGCCTATTTGTATTATTATAATAAACAGGGGAGATGTTGCAGTCTTAAGTGCTACACTAGCCATTCCGTTCCAAGGCCTCGAACGCTAGTCGTATACTTCCACAAGAACGCCACCTTCAGGCACGCATCTCTCTGACGTTTTGTGGCCTCGCTTTCCCGAGCTCATGCAGGTCTGTGGATTCCTTCCTCAAGCTGCGACAGGTCACGAGGTTTAGTGGCCCCGGAGGAAAAAATCGCAAGATGTTAGGTCACGTGAGCGCTGAACCTATACAAGAGGATCCCTTCGACCTATCCATCGGTCGGGAAACTTGCTGTTCAAGAAATCCTACACTAGCCTGTACCAGTAAGGAGGAGTTCCATTTTGTTTAAAAGAGACATGGGCAAGGTCACTTCTCGTCTGAAATAGCAAACACCTCTAGCCTCCCCAGTTAATCTTCCCTTGAAACCGTGCCCATGCTATCACGAATAAAAAAGGGCTCACCAAACCATCAGCTTCGCAGAGTCTCGCTCGCTCCTCAGAGTTGCTTTTGCGATTTAATTTTACTCAAAGTTCGACAGTTGTGTCAGTTTACCCGACCAAATAGATGATAAATAGACTCATCGATGAGCCATATGATTTGCATGAGCTAAGGATCGTCCTGGTGGTGGTGGTAGTAGTAGTAGTAGCACTATTAGTATGCTTAGTAGTATAAGTAGTTGTTTTTGTATTATTTTTATTATTAGTAGTAGTAATAGATGTAGTATTATTATTATAATTATTAGTAGAAGTAGTAGTAGTAGTAGCATTAGTAATAGTAGTATTAGTAGAAATAGTAGTTGGAGTAGTAGTAGTAGTAGTAGTTGGAGTAGTAGTAGTTGGAGTAGTAGTAGTGGATTAATCCACACATTTCCACGTTACCCTCATAATATTCCTCTTGAAGCGTTTGAAGGACCTGAAGTCAATACGAGTAAAACTTTGTCACTCCCCAAAACTTTCCACTAAATCGACCTTTGGTTGATGATGCTTCCAATGCAGTCTTCGGGGTGGACGTTTCCTGACTTTGCATGAACGCCTACTCCAGGAGTTCCGTATTTTCATCAATGACGTAATGGCAGATCTTTCGTGGAGTTGTTTTTTATGAACAGATTCTGTTTCCATAAATCTGTCATGGCTAGGTGTTGCAGCAGTGTGACGACCAGATTTCTTCTCAGACATGCGCTGAACTGTAGGTGGAGGCTGAAAAACCTTTTGTCAGGCGGAAATTTTGTAGCGCTACTCCAGCGTTTATTTGCCTGCCATGGATAAGGAAATGCTATGCTTACACAACATAAGCTGCTAAATGCTGATATTTTTACATCTCTCTGAATGATAGCTGAAAAGCGATGGAAAAAAGACAAAAATTAGCGACTTTTGAGACCCACTGTAGATACACAATTTGCAAGATTGAAGCGCTGCCTCTGTACGGTCCACGACTGCCTACTGGCCAGACGTGCCAGTCACCTTATTTCCCGGGTGGCGTCCGTTGAGGGCCGTTAAAATGTCTGCAACTTTTCTATGTGCGAAGTAGACTGCAGGTAAGTTTAGAAGCCCGGGTTTCCAATAATACCGGGAAACTGCAGGGATTGCGATGTTGACAGTATTTTCACGCCCCAAATTGCCTCTAATCACATTGAGTACTATAGGATTTTATGTTCTCGGACTTGCAAGTTTTATACTCACATCTTATCGCAGGTATCACTCGAAATCTTTGTAGAAATAACTGAAAACCCGACAAAAGTTTAGATTATGAGGCATATAACCAGATTATCCGGGATTAAGGCTAGCGTTCTAGTGCGAGATCGGGTGTTACCCCAGTAGGCCTAACGTTTTTCCATTCCGGTTAAGTCCGGACACATGTACCTGGCACGCCATACGAATGTATAGATACATTCGCCCTTACATCTGGAAGCTATAGAAAACCATCCCCATCCAAGGCTGTTTGATAAGAACAAAATTTGGGTTTTAAGTTCAGCTTTAAAATTGTTTATCAACTTTTAATTAAACTAGTCAGTAAATAACGCTCATTCAGAAACGATTCTGTTTTAGTAGGATTTTCCAACTGCCACTGAATCTGGAGGATACGTTATTCCGCTTTGGCAGAAGTTTTCTTACAACCAGGTGAATACTTAATTTGAAGAAGTTATTAATCCTGGATAACTTAGCGTGTTACAGGTGGATGTAAGTGAGACTTCTGAGTTCCAAGGCTGCTTAGGCAGAATTTAGTTCCACGTGTTCCGTTTCCTTCAGGCGAATTGATTTTTCTCCCTTTAGTGGATGCTGCCATTCGATACCGAACCATTGATACACCTCCTGTGGTGAATGCCCTCTACAGCATGTCTGGGGATAGACGTTTCTACTTCGATCTACGCAACACCCGATGGGGCCACAGACTTTTCCTATCTCAGGTGACGGACTTCCATCGCAACGTCATTGCCATACCGGTGGAAACTCTGACAGATTTCCGGGACCGCATCAACACGTTCATCGAAAAACTTAATCTGGAGGAGGATAAAAACCTCCGTGACGCACTACAGGGACATTCCGCGCCTCAGCGCTACTGGAAGCCCTATCCGAAAATGCGGCCAAACTTTATAAACGGTGCTTATCCTCCTTCACGACCTCAGCAAGTACTTCTGGACGGTCGTTCGATGCCTACTGAAGGCGCGATTGGCGTCCCTGTTGGCCAATTCACAGAGACTAACGTCAAACGAGTCCGGCAAACTTCCGGTTCGAAGGGCAATTTTAAATCGCGTAATCGAACCATTAGTCGCACAAGTGCCACTACCGCCTCCGCCACAGATGCTGCCGCCTCTCACCGTACCCGGCAGATTTCCACGTCCTCAAAAGGGGCACCCATGCCAGCCAGACAACCTAATGGCCAGACAGGTCTCACCCAATCTAGGGACGCTACCCATCGCCAGAGACAAACACCGAACAAGCAACAGCAGGTGTCAAAGGGCCGGACCCCGAGCTCCAACCATACTGGCCAACAAGCAGGTGGTGCGCGTCAACTTTCAAGGAGCAAGGACGGCTCCGATCAACACGATGACGCCCAACCAAAACCCCTTCAGTCCTCGTCGAGACCGCAGCACCAACAAGAACAGACTCATTTGCAGCAGATGTCAAGGCCAAAGAGGCCAGGCACCAACCGGACAGCTCAACAATCAGGTGGGGTGCCCGGTCCTTCAAGAGGCAAACCCTTAAACAATCCTGGCGAAGCCCACGATACCCAACCAAAGATGCCACAATCACCACCAAAACAGCAGCATAGCAGCCATCAGGCACCACATGCCTGGAATCAGAGCGCCCAACGAGCCATTCAGGAAACAGGTGACGTATCCAATCAGTTTGAAAATGCTCTTCGCGACCCCCTCGATGAAGGGCAATCTGATCAAACAAAACCACAGCACTCACTGCCTGAACAGAAAGCGCAACAAGACCCAAGTCAGCAGCATCAAATTCAGGGCGGAGGGAGCATCCGACCCGCAGCACAAGGCCGAAATCCCACACCCGTGGCGCCTACAGACAGCTCAAAAGTAGAACAGCCACCTGCCCTAGCGCATAATCAACAACAACACGTATCCAAACCCGCATCGAAACAGTCCTCGGTCGGAACACGGTGGTTCCCAAGCAACGCAAGAGCAGACGACCCCACTGCAACAGCGACGAGAGCAGGAAGTACCACGGAGGCAAGAACTAGAAGAACAGAAAGCAACATTGGAAGAAAAGGTAAAGAAAGACTCCGCCGCTGTAACCTCGGAAGAGACCGCTCCTAGTGCATCGGTTCCTGAGCAGGCACCAGTAGAGGCCAACGCTGCAACATCGCCAAAGGGCGGGAAGAAAAATAGAAATAAGAAGAAACGAGATCCTGGAGGCATTGAAGCCGACCATTCCGGTCAGAGGCGGTCTGAGCAAAAGAAGGAAGAAAACAGAAATGTTTAAGACAATTCCTAGGGAGGTCTTGTTGATAGCAAAGCCCTTTGAATCTAAGTAGAATGCCCTTCTTTTTTACTCGTAGCGTCTTTTTTTTAAAAAACGATAGCTACAGAACACTTTTTGCCTGTATAGCGGCCGGTCGTTATGGTTGTTAACTTTTCCTTTTGTGTTTTTGTAATTTGCGCCCCCGGCCCCACCCCTTTGCTGTTTTTATGTATTGTTTTATTGCTGAGTTTAATTGCTGCATAGTTTACAACATCGTTAATCCCTCTGCCCTGCGTGACCTACAGCGTAAGTGCCATTCCGGGCAGTCTTACAACATCATCGCCCGACTATCACGGAGATTGGGAACGAAAAAATCTGCTGTTCGGACCAGGCTCAACACTCGCCGGGTTACGAAGGTCGACAACCGCAGGGTTACCAAATCAAAAGTCAGGAAACCCCAGTTATCGGACAACCTCACCTGAGGCTTAAAGTCGTTCACGCGGTTCAGCAGTCAGAGACAGTTAGTGTTCCAAGCAGCCATTAAGACTGCTGGCCACCGCAGGAAGTATGCAATAGCACCTAGACGTGGTGTGGGTGTTACCAATCGAGGAAGATAAAAATATCGATTAACGTCACAGTGTTACCAGTGTTACCAATCGAGGGAGATAAAATATCGATTGACGCCACAGTGTTACCAATCGAGGAAGATATCGATTGGCGTTACATTTTCAGTGCGTCGAAGGCCGAGTCACATGCGCGCAAGCAGTGATTGACAGGTGTCTTAGGCTCGTGAGAGGAGGCATGGAGAAGCGGACGCACTGCCGGCAGTCAGGGCATACCGCCATCGCCCCACTGCAACGACACCCATCAGCGCTCCAAGAGTTAGGTGCAGCCTTCACTACCCATGAATTTATTTATAGTGAAGCAACCTTTCACAGCCTCTTACTCTCTCGCTCATCCTGCACCCACTGAGTTCCGATGACAGGACAAAGCCCACACAACGGAATTTGGGCGTGGGTCTCCTTGCTATCAAATACAAACAGCCAGTCAGCGCATGCCACATATCAACTGGTCACTAAATCCACGCATGCGAAAGGGTGGCATATAGGTCACATTAGGAAGTGGTACTGACAGCACGAGCCTCTGAACTGAGCAGGATGAGATTATTTCTGCTGATGGCACTCTTCTAAGCCACGACCGCTGGCGCCTCTTTATAGTTGGCTTCTTTATGGTGAGGAATTTTGTGACGAATCCGGCCTGGATATACCGCACTCTCTTCCCTCTTCCATAAAATATTGGCTCGTCTGTGCCGAGATGACCAAGAATGTGAATAGGCGCGGCGGTTGACTTGGCGTGAGGGTTTTGTCTAACAGATGTCAAACCGCAGTGTGAAGAGTCATAAAGACCCCAATTAAGAAGCAGTTGTTGCAGTCTGACCCTCTTTCCAAGTGGGTACCCCGTTACTGTATCAGCAGTTCACATTCCATGACATACCTTTTAACACATCCGGATACATTCATGCGGGTTAGAATTCTTATACTAAAGCGCGCGTAGAGTTGGCATAAGGAGAGATTCTCAAAACTGATGACGGATGGATGGTCCATTTGTGCTCGCAAATACCCAGACAAGCCCGTGTTGTGAGCAGACGAGCGAGGATGGTGCGAACTTAAGCGCTGAGTGGTACTTTGGTGCTATTGGTGGTGCATGCGTCTAATATAGAATAGGCCTCTGCAGTGGCCGAAACTGCAGGTGCAGTGGGAACATAGAAGATTTGACTGCCAAGGTGTTGGTCAGTGCACCAAGAACGGTTTTCTTCAGACAGGCTGTGAGGGACTCGCCAGTGTCTGATCTGCGATATGTAATTGGAATATGCGGTCGCAGTTTAGACAAGATGTCCGTTCGCCTACCAGGCTAATTGTGGAGGTTGTAATGGGTGCCCCTCTATAGCTGATGACATTCTCGTCACGGTGTGTGCGAAGAGGTCCGACTTAGGCAAACCGATGCTAGAACACAGGGATACAGTGAAAAGTGGTGGGAGGGCTGTTCTCAGAGAAGCTGCTAGCAGTGACTGCGGTTAGTTCAGAGGGGTGCAAGCTGTTAGTTTGGACAGCGTGGTGAGTTTAAAGGTTTAATAAAAAACCAATCCAGGTTATAAATGCGCGTAGACAGCAAATGCAAGCTAACAGCGCAGGTCCGTAATATCCCAGTTGGATATGGTTTGCATTGGAGCTAAACGGGAAATCATTTAAGCATTATCCACGTGTCAGTGCTAATGTGAGGGCACCTGGGGGAAGTTCTCAAATGTGCACTTGTAAAATAATTTCTGCCAAACTGTCCGAGAGTGCCTCTAGCCCTTTCGCCACGCAATAGTCTTCGCGACATACAGTCCTCCATCGTCTTCACGATGTGAACGCACCATCGTAGTTGAATCCGTCTCATCATGTGATGGATTTTCTGTATGCCACTGGACTACAGGACATGAGTATGCCCTGGAATCCGTTCCTGCCATGTCACGTTTATTACCCTTCAAAGCAGTCTAAGTGGAAGTGACGGTGTTCTCGCTGGAAATTCGTAGGTTGCTCAGGTCTAGGAACCGAAGAGTATCGTTGTTAGTGTGACAGCTGTGTGCATCAGGAGTCTTCTGTTGAGGGGGCTGCTGCAACGATTCCAGACAAAGGCCTAATTGAAATTTGATAGCCGAGTTGCAATATGGCCGTCGATTTCAAATATTCATGTGATTACGCTGCCCGAACAAGGGAAGTGGAACAATTACCATTTGAATTCACAGTGGTTTGGGTGCAGTCAGCAGTCGGCAAAGGTTGGTATATGATAACCCTTAACTCAATTTTCATGCATAGTCCGGTGTTGGCATGTCAGGAAGAAGGTAGGTACAGACCACACTCCCTTTCTACCCCAGTCGCCCAGGTTTTGCAGCATCTATAGGACGTAGTTGCTAGGCCACTACATGCCTATCACCATTGGCAGTTCATATTCGAGTGAGAATCCAAAACTTCAGGCTAATAAACCTCTTGTTCCAGTGATCGTGTCTCCTTCACAAAATTGTCCCTTATCGTCACGTTTGCAGGGACGAGGGGCCTAAATACGTGACTAGACTTAACGATTTCCACCTACAGCCAATCAGCTAAGACCACAATATTCATGGATTATAAAACCGTATTTGACTCCATACGAGATGCGGTTGTGGCTATCCAAAACACACCTTTGTTGCTGAACTTGTTGCTCTCGTCAAGTGCCCGCCAGAATAGAGTCGATTCCAACTTTGTCGGTTCCACTGTACCAAATGTTCAGAGATCGTGAGGTCATGCGTTTAAGCCGATGGTTCCACGGTTTTTGAAATCCACATTGACCTTCAGCGAGAAGTTCTTGCTCCAGGTGCGTTCTTAGACGATTGAGGTGAACATGGGTGAAAATTTTTCCGCAATGTTGACTTAGGAGATGCCTCTGTGATTATCTCAGAGGTATCGATTCCCAACCGCTAGCAGATGTGGACCACATGATTGAAGTCTTGAGGGATTTTCCCATGTCGTTACATCATCTGTCCTTCATTAGATGTAAACCTCCTGTATGCCTTCAGTCAGGCCCAGTGCTGCCATGTTCCTAATAATCGTTGCCATGACTGAATTTGCTTAATCATTTGCAAGAATACAGAGCGATCAAGTATTCAGTACTACGTTCCTCTCTTGTCACGAATACCTCACGCAGGTCATGTCTCCTGTCAAACGCATAGTCTAATAGTTGTCATTGACTAAGCAAGGCGTGTATTCACGTTGTCCTCTTGCAATGCGGAAGGCGAAAGGAAATGTACGTGATAAAAAGGTAGCATTCCGCGCAAATCGTCAGCAAAAGCATCCCGTTAGCATTTTCACGGCCTACTCCACAAGGACCAAACACCCGTTTCCGGAGGACGTAGTTTGTGCACACTCCGATGCCAGGCTTACCAGGAACAAACAACTAGCCTGCTGTCGCTACAGACACCAGTACGTTGAGCGGATCTTTCGAAAAAATGCTCCTTCCTATCTACATTGGTGGAACACTGGCGCTAGTAATGATGCTGATTTCTCTGATCGGCGTGCTTCCCTCATTTCTATGAGCAAGAGAAGACAGCTTTTGACTACGTAATTTCACCACGACGCTACTGCCTGTGGTGGCCGCTGAAGAGGTAGGCGAGCTTGCTAACCTCTCCCTATGCTGAGAAGTGGAAATCTGTGACTACCGTGATATCCACCTTGAAACGAGACAGTTCTCATGCGTGTGGTGTGGTTCTCCTTTCTGAGAGATTGAGCATTAGATTATCTAAAAGAGACTGTATATTGCATGGTGCCAGAGAGGACAAGGACACGGGAGAATGGGGGTGTAGCGCATAATATTTCGTTCGTGAGTTCAGTGCTCATGAGGCACGCTTAGCCCGCAGGGAACATGGTCACTAGCATCCACTTTAGCCTATTTCCTGCCGAGGTTGTAAGCAGGGTTTCCCTGAACAGGGCTGTTTTAGGCATCCCAAAAGTTTGCAGAGTTTTTCTAGGGCTAGCAACTTTGAAGTAATAGGTAAATGCTCCAAATTAGCCTCGAGTACTTACACAAGTGCATTTTGCCCACACCGCAGAACATTTAGGGCTGGATGGCAGTTGGGAGTCAGAGTTGGAGTTATTTGGCTCACCAGACGCATATTTCCCGTCTACACATTCCACGATACGGTCAGCTCATCTCAACTAACTGAACCAGCCTTCACACTTTGTCTAGTAGAACATTCATCCCATTGAATTAGACCAGCGACTAGCTCAGACCTGAAGTTAGAGGGAAAAAATTGAGCAAACGGTTTTCAATTCAGGGAAAAAAAACGACTCATTGCTGAAGGCAAGTTCAATCGAATGCGCTGGTATTCATTTTCCATAAGCTTCTCTGGGTCACGCAAATAGTTAAACTCATGACCTCACGATCTCTGAACATGTGGTACAGTGGAACCGACAAAGTTGGAATCGACTCTTTTCTGGCGGGCACTTGACGAGAGCAACGAGTTCAGCAACAGAGGTGTGTTTTGGGTAGCCACAACCGCATCTCGTATGGAGTCAAATATGGTTTTTTAATCCATGAATATTGTAGTCTTCACTGATTGGATGTAGGTGGAAGTCGTTAAGTCTAGTCACGTATTTAGGCCCCTCGTCCGTGCAAACGTGACGATAAGGGACAATGTTGTGAAGGAGACACGATCACTGGAACAAGAGGTTTATTAGCCTGAAGTTTCGGATTCTCACTCGAATACGAACTGCCAATGGTGATAGGCATGCAGTGGACTAGCAACTACGTCCTATACGTTCCTTACCTGTGTTTTATATTTGTCATTGGCGGTTACTTCCGGCCTCTGGAGCGTGTCTTTACGAACCATCACCAGAAGTCTCAAGTGTACAAAAATGGCTACACCATCCCCGCCTTGTTAGCATGGTTTGCCCTGTTTTTCGGGCTGGTCGGGCTGCAAAGCATTGTGCC
The DNA here is from genome assembly GCA_017591395.1 of Schistocephalus solidus. Lineage (NCBI taxonomy): Eukaryota > Metazoa > Platyhelminthes > Cestoda > Diphyllobothriidea > Diphyllobothriidae > Schistocephalus > Schistocephalus solidus. Next base: position 32,077 of record WEDG01003388.1, on the reverse strand, counting down.
CCCCTTTCCTTGGCCCAGTTTTCGCGTTCATTTCACTGTTCGTCCACCGGCTGTTGGCTGTGATTCACTTCATCTCTTTGGTGGCGTGCCAGCACACTAAGCCCCTAGCTCCACGTGGTGGTACTTCCATACCCTTCTCCTCGCATACCTAGCCCTCACTTGTGGTTCCACATGGCTGTACTGCCTGCAGTGATCGCATTCTGGTAGCCGATTCGACTGTCGAGCGGAGTTGGACAACGATTTTTGACTTATTCCCGTCGTCTTGAATGTGTGCCAGGCCCAGCTGAGTTGTGATAGAGCGAGAGGGGGAGAGGAAGAGAGCACCAGTCCTGTCGTGGCAGTCATGCACTAGTTCAGTCACTCCACACGAGCCAATTTGTGGTAATATTTACTTTATCTTGTCACCGTAACTGGATGCGCAATGAAAAAGAGAGAGTAAGGATGATGCTGGACAAGTCGTATTTACTGTACCATAATTCACTGTAAGTCGCTACTGCTCCCTCCCTTCCCCCCCTCCGAGGCAGCGGTGTTCATTGTCTTTTATGGACGAGCCTTTCGATGTGCAGTTGATTCGCAGAGACAGTCTGAGCTGGCCTCAAAGACGACTTGGAAGGAGCAGCAAGTGCCCTTCTGATTTCTCTGTTTTTTATCCTTCGTGGTATAACAGCGTTGATTTGAAGGTCTTCAACTCTCTCAATGTGCGTCCAAGAAGTGCGTTAACAATGGGTCCAAGTATAGAAGGACTGCCAATCCGTTGATTTGGAGCTCTGCGTCCCGATTTTTCTTCTGTGACGTTATATATCCTTTCAGGCACGACAGGTCATGCCACAGGACGCTACGCGAGCTTCCTTCAGGATTCTCAATCCGTTTCTAAACTTTTTTGCAACATCTTTGCGTGATAACCTTCCTGGGAGGTGCCGGTCTGACGTGGTCGTCCCTAAAATTTGTTCCAGTTTGTTGTCTGACGATTTCCTTGTGCAGTAGTTTCGTGCGCAGTCTATTTGTTGAATAACTTCCTCAGTTTCACTTTTGATGTGACGAGTTTTTTGTTGCTCCATAGTTTCTGCCACACGGTGCTTTTTTCTGTTGTACCTCAACTTGATCTCTCAAAAGCATAGTCTAGTAACTATCAGTCACTCTAGCATGCCTAAGTAAAGAAGAAGGAGGTTGTTCACTCGCTGGAATCATGGCTTTATTCGTCTGGACTTTAGAACTCTACGTCCATCGTCACAGATAAAAGCGGCAACAAAAACCAGCAAGTTATAGAGGGTGCCCCAAATCAGACACCAGTGACGCCAGTCAGGAGGTGACCGCGCAAGACTCTGTACACCGGTGCCAGATCACTAGACCGAGTTCTTATCGGAGGCCCAGGCTTCAATCAATTCTCGGCCTGTCTTACTTCTGGCGTTGACGATTATCCTCGTGGATGCGAAGTTAAACTCGTGACCCGTTTCGCAGGTGCGGGCAGCCACTTGTGGTAAGTCGTCACCCCGTCTCACAGCTAAATTCTGCTCGTGTATGTGCGACCCAAGTATACGTCCAGTCTTTTCTGTGTAGTTACGGGAACAGTTTTGGCACGGGATGTGATACACTACACCTGACTGCTCATTAAGATTTAATCCGTCCTTGATTTTAATGTCCCTGCTGTGCATGCTAGCTTTGGGCTGGTGTGCGATTCCGGCACCTAGTCCCCAGCAATGCGCGCGGTCGCATCTGACACATTCTTGATGTATGGTTGCGCTCCCATAACAAATGCCGAACATGCAGGTGTGGTGGCACACCTAGGGGCGACTTGGACTTAAGGGACCCAGCCGCGCCAGCCACCTGCGTCCTCTCCCGCCTCCGGTCTTCTTGGCTCTGTCTTGACACCGGGCTCAGGTGGGGGAGGAGGAGAGAGTGCGGTAGATGCAGCGCAAGTCTACTATCACTTTAAACTAAATCACGCGCAAGTCACCGTCCCTGCTCAACTTTCCCATGGGCATACGGTAGACATCGTCGGATTACGACGGTCGAACTGTCGTGTGTGTAGAGACCACAACCATCTACTCATCGCCTGTTACCCCCACCACCGCAACCACCACCGCCTTCGCCTTCACTACCACCACCACCACCACCACCATCAGCGATGGGGAATCTCTCTTAAGCTGTTCTCAATGCGACCGCATATTCATCTCACGCATCGGCCTGGTCGGTCACTTGCGAATATATCGTACAGAGACCGGCTAGCCAGTGCATGGAGCACCATCACACAGCAGAGATCGTCGCCTCCACTACCCTCACTGTTCTCGCGCATTCACTCATCGCATGGGCCTATTCGGTCACATGCGCATCCATGACAGTGAAATTCACCACAATGCCGACAACACCGATATACCATGCACACCCTCCGCTCCTGCCATTCTTAGCGCCGCTGCCACCCCCACTACCATGAATGACATCCCCCCAGCCTCTACCGATTTCTCCTGCTCACACTGCGCCAGCAACTTCAACTCACGCATCGGCCTGGTCGGTCACCTGCGAATCCATCGCACGGAGGCTGGTGAACCAGTGCCTGGGGCTCCGACATACAGTCGACGCGCCTGCCTTCAATGCCCTCACTGCTCCCGCACATTTACACTTCGCATGGGCCTACTAGGACACATGCGCCTCCATGACAACCTCCGGTAAACCACCGGAGGCTAAGCTACATCAGCGCACACCACCTACACTGATACATTGACAACACCCTCACAATCACCATTTACCAGAGTATATCACGGTTTCCTAGAAACCGTGGCTGGGAAGTCTGCCAATCTGACGCTTACACCAGTCCACGCCGTCTGCTCAGTGTATGTGTTGTGTGTGTCGAGTGGCTGACCAGTGGACTGGGAGTCAGACGGCAAGGGCCCCTACATATCCCCTGAGTAAGTTAATCCTGGTGTGTGCGTTATGGGGGCAAGGTCGTGCTGTGGCGCGCGAAGACGGGTACGCCGATCCGTTAGCCAATGCGCCCACTCCCATATCAGGCAACTGACCGGCTCGGACAGTGTCTGATGGTGGGGTTGGGGGAGAGAGTGAGGTCAACAGCTCAGCGCATGTTCCTCCCTATAAACAATCTGACGCGCTAAAAACTATCACGGTGCACTTAAAGCCGTGGCTTGAAATGTTGCCAACTGACGGGATAACTCCAACCGCGTGGTCAGCTCAATGTGTGTTGTGTGTGGAGTGGCTGACTGGCGGACTGAGAGTCAGGCTGCAATGGCTCCTTCTTAATGTGGTCTTTATGGCACTCCCACTCTGTGGGATCCGAGCAAGGTGTGGGGGTACACACAGGGGCGGCTCCGGCCGCGCCAACCACCTGCGACCTCTCTCATCTCCGGTCTTCTTGCCTGTGTCGTGAGACCGGGCTCAGGTGGGGGAGGAGAAGAGTGTGCGGTAACGTTAACCGCTGCGGTTGGAAGGTTGCCAACTGACAATTACACTCAGACCTCGCAGTTAGTCCAATGTGTGTTGTGTGGAGAGGCTGACTGGTGGTCTGAGAGTCAGGCTGCGATAGCTTCTTCTTAACGTGACCTCCGGCTATCTCACACATGTGCGATATAAGTCGTTCAACCCCCTGTTGTGTGAAATCCTGATGCTTGTGTTTGGGGGGCCTGGTCGTGTACGTAGTACACGTAGACGAGGTCACAAGCAGCTGCGCCCACTTCCGCATCAGACAACTGACCGGCTCGGACAGCGGTTTGGCTGTGGGGATGGGGGGAGGGAGAGTGAGGTCGACAGCTCAGCGCATGTTCCTCACTATAAACAATCTGACGCGCTCGAAACTATCACGGTGCGCTAAAAGCCGTGGCTTGGAAGGTAGCAAACTGGCGGGACCAAGTGGTCAGTCCAATGTGTGTTTTTTGTGCAGTGGCTGACTGGCGGACTGAGAGTCAGGCTGCAATAGCTCCTTCTTAATGTGGCCTTTATGGCACTCCCACTTCGTGGGATCCGAGCCAGGTGTGGTGGTAGGCCCAAGGGCGGCTCCGGCCGCGCCAGCCACCTGCGTCCTCTCCCGCCTCTGGTCTTCTTGACTCTGCCTTGACACCGGGCTCAGGTGGGGGAGGAGGAGAGAGTGCGGTAGATGCAGCGCAACTATACTATCACTTTAAACTTAATCACGCGCAAGTCACCGTCCCTGCTCCACTTTCCCATGGAGCATACGGTTGACATAGTCGGACTACGACGGTCGAACTGTCGTGTGTGTGCCCCCTAAACGGGCCACATGGTAGATGCGTTGGACCAACACGAGGGCCACATTAGGGCATGGCAGGCGTTATTCGGGTTGCACTCCCATAACAAATGCCGAACATGGAGGTGTGGTGGCACGCCTAGGGGCGGCTAGGGCTTAGGGGACCCAGCCGCGGCAGCCACCTGCGTCCTCTCCCGCCTCCGGTCTTCTTGACTCTGTCTTGACACCGGGTTCAGGTGGGGGAGGAGGAGAGAATGCGGTAGCTGCAGCGCAAGGTTACTATCACTTAAAACTAATTCACGCGCAAGTCACCGTCCCTGCACCAACATACGGTGGACATCGTCGGACTTCGACGGTCGAACGTCCTATAGATGCTGCAAAACCTGGGCGACTGGGGTAGAAAGGGAGCATGGTCTGTACCTACCATCTTCCTGGCATGCCAACACCGGACTATGCATGAACATTGATTTAAGGGTTATCATATACCAACCTTTGCCGACTGCTGAGTGCACCCAAACCACGGTGAATTCAAATGGTAATTGTTCCACTTCCCTTGTTCGGGCAGCGTAATCACATGAATATTTGAAATCGACGGCCATATTGCAACTCGGCTATCAAATTTCAATTAGGCCTTTGTCTGGAATCGTTGCAGCAGCCCCCTCAACAGAAGACTCCTGATGCACACAGCTGTCACACTAACAACGATACTCTTCGGTGCCTAGACCTGGGCAACCTACGAATGTCCAGCGAGAACACCGTCACTTCCACTTAGACTGCTTTTGAAGGTTAATAAACATGGCATGGCAGGAACGGATTCCAGGGCATACTCATGTCCTGTAGTCCAGTGGCATACAGAAAATCCATCACATGATGAGACGGATTCAACTACGATGGTGCGTTCACATCGTGAAGACGATGGAGGACTGTATGTCGCGAAGACTATTGCGTGGCGAAAGGGCTAGAGGCACTCTCGGACAGTTTGGCAAACATTATTTTACAAGTGCACATTTGAGAACTTCCCCCAGGTGCCCTCACATTAGCACTGACACGTGGATAATGCTTAAATGATTTCCCGTTTAGCTCCAATGCAAACTATATCCAACTGGGATATTACGGACCTGCGCTGTTAGCTTGCATTTGCTGTCTACGCGCATTTATAACCTGGATTGGTTTTTTTATTAAACCTTTAAACTCACCACGCTGTCCAAACTAACAGCTTGCACCCCTCTGAACTAACCGCAGTCACTGCTAGCAGCTTCTCTGAGAACAGCCCTCCCACCACTTTTCACTGTATTCCTGTGTTCTCGCATCGGTTTGCCTAAGTCGGACCTCTTCGCACACACCGTGACGAGAATGTCATCAGCTATAGAGGGGCACCCATTACAACCTCCACAATTAGCCTGGTAGGCGAACGGACATCTTGTCTAAACTGCGACCGCATATTCCAATTACATATCGCAGATCAGACACTGGCGAGTCCCTCACAGCCTGTCTGAAGAAACCGTTCTTGGTGCACTGACCAACACCTTGGCAGTCAAATCTTCTATGTTCCCACTGCACCTGCAGTTTCGGCCACTGCAGAGGCCTATTCTATATTAGACGCATGCACCACCAATAGCACCAAAGTACCACTCAGCGCTTAAGTTCGCACCATCCTCGCTCGTCTGCTCACCACACGGGCTTTTCTGGGTATTTGCGAGCACAAATGGACCATCCATCCGTCATCAGTCTTGAGAATCTCTCCTTATGCCAACTCTACGCGCGCTTTAGTATAAGAATTCTAACCCGCATGAATGTATCCGGATGTGTTAAAAGGTATGTCATGGAATGTGAACTGCTGATACAGTAACGGGGTACCCACTTGGAAAGAGGGTCAGACTGCAACAACTGCTTCTTAATTGGGGTCTTTATGACTCTTCACACTGCGGTTTGACATCTGTTAGACAAAACCCTCACGCCAAGTCAACCACCGCGCCTATTCACATTCTTGGTCATCTCGGCACAGACGAGCCAATATTTTATGTAAGAGGGAAGAGAGTGCGGTATATCCAGGCCGGATTCGTCACAAAATTCCTCACCATAAAGAAGCCAACTATAAAGATGCGCCAGCGGTCGTGGCTTAGAAGAGTGCCATCAGCCGAAATAATCTCATCCTGCTCAGTTCAGAGGCTCGTGCTGTCAGTACCACTTCCTAATGTGACCTATATGCCACCCTTTCGCATGCGTGGATTTAGGGACCAGTTGATATGTGGCATGCGCAGACTGGCTGTTTGTATTTGAAAGCAAGGAGACCCACGCCCAAATTCCGTTGTGTGGGCTTTGTCCTGTCATCGAAACTCAGTGGGTGCAGGATGAGCGAGAGAGAGTAAGAGGCTGTGAAAGGCTGCTTCACTATAAATAAATTCATGGGTAGGAGAAGGCTGCACCTAACTCTTGGAGCGCTGATGGTTGTCGTTGCAGTGGGGCGATGGCGGTATGCCCTGACTGCCGGCAGTGCAACCGCTTCTCCATGCCTCCTCTCATGTGCCTAAGACACCAGACAAACGGCTAACAGAACTTTCTCAAATAATTCTATTTGTGCCTCCAGTCATAACAGCCTCCTCGGAGTAAATCGTTCCCAAAGAATCGGTTTCCAAAGAAAACCCCGTCGATCGCAGTGAACCCTCTGAAATCGTTTTCGGGAAGAAAGTTATCAGCTTGACCAAATCGCTTTTCGTTTTCACGCAGCTGGCATCGCAGACAGCAAGTGAGACCCGAGCCATGCCACTGTTTGTGGTCTTCATTAACTTTCCTTGCCGTGACTTTTGCGTCACAACCAGCATTGCACTGCAGCAACGTGACATCTTTGAAAGTATAATAGCCAGTACACGTGGTGCAGTCTTCAACTTTCGAAAATCTCTGTGCTCCACTATGGAGGGGTCTGCTTCCATAGGAGTGGCAGGAGCCAGCGCTGCCTTCGCTCCGCTCTGCCGGTAAGTGTGCTGTAGCAGTGACATGATTGTTTACGACAGCAGAAGTACAGGCCAGAAAATGTGCGAGCAGGAGTGCTCATACGGGAGTTGCGCCGTCAAGGCATGGGTGTGCGTACAGGCAAGCACGACTTTCGCCGGAGCATGTGCGTGACTCGTAGCCGGCAGAGCACAAGCCAAGAAGGGCCTCTTTGGCTTCAGCCTCAATGCTGGCGTTGCACATCGGTGCAGATAGTACCACGGTTGCTTCTCAAACAGTTACGCACGTGTGAGTAGCCAAAGAGGGCGGCGGCGGTGTCTAGCTCATGCCCTTTTAGGTGCATGCGGTAGAGCTAAGACAACTTGTAACAGGGGGCGCAGTACCACGTGCATCTGCACCACTGCAATCGGCAACAGGTTAGGACGTGCAGACAGTAGGGAAAAGGGTAACACAACGAGTTTTGGAAAGTTCCGTTGGGGGCAGTATAACAGCGTAGCAAGCAGGTGCTAGCGGGCCTTCCTCAGCCCACGACAAACCGATTACATGAGCGACGTCGAAGTCGATATCGCTGCTGGGCTGGGTTGATGCAACCAAAGGAGACTGCGTTCTGAAGATCGAACCAACAGCCCTCAATACGGAAGGCACATATCCGTAACCTGCCGGTGAATGCCCATGCTATGGTATCTGATTTCGGTTCGTGCACTCCACGCACACAATTTCCGTCTCATTCAATAAGTTTATCCAACAGGATGAGCCAAGCTATCTGATAAACCAGCACGCACTCTATAGGCGCAGTATCCTGAAAGTCAGCTTTAACTTTTGGTGTGCAATTGGGTATACAAAAGCTACCCAAGTGCTGGCAGCATTGACAGAATGCTCGATGGGTTGACGCATGGTGAAATCCTTGATTTTAGGAACATTTTACCATCCTAGTTACTGCTTTAAGTGGGTGCATTAAGTGTGGAACGGATACTGTCAAATATGACGGAGACTGGGATGGCCATATCTGGATTATTAGCCGTGATCAACAGCATGTTTGGATAAGCTCGGATCAAAACTACGCTTTGGTCACTACTAATCTGTCACGAAGCTCACCTGCCGACTGCGATCGGACATACCAATGCTGGCTGTATCTGATGATGGGTTCGAGTGAGAATCCGAAACGTCCGTGTATGTAGTGACAGTTCAACCGTCAATTTCAACGAGGTCCACCGTATGCTCCACACCGGGTAGTGCAGGGACGGTGACTTGCGCGTGAATTAGTTTTAAGGGATAATAGCCTTGCGCTGTAGCTACCACACTCTCTCCTCCTCCCCCACCTGAGCCCGGTGTCAAGACAGAGTCAAGAAGACCGGAGATGGGAGAGGGCGCAGGTGGCTGGCGCGGCCGCCCCTGGGTGTACCACCACACCTGACTCGGATCCCATGGAGTGGGAGTGCCAAAAAGGCAACATAAAGAAGGAGCCATTGCGGCCTGAACTCTTAGTCCGCCAGTCAGCCACTCCACACAAAACACACATTGGGCTGAACATGCGGTCCGAGTTATCCCGTCAGTTGGCAACCTTCCAAGCCACGGCTTTTAGCGCACCGTGATATTTTTAAGCGCGTCAGATTGTTTATAGTGAGGAAAATGCGCTGAGCTGTTGACCTCACTCTCTCCCCCACTCCCACAATCAGACCACCATCCGAGCCAGTCAGTTTTCTGATGTGGGAGTGGGCGCATTGGCTGACGGGTCAGCGTACCCGTCTTCGCACGCCACAGCACGACCTGGCCCCCATAACGCACACACCAGGATTAAACTTACTCAGGGGATATGGAGGAGCCATTGCCGTCTGACTCCCAGTCCACTGATCAGCCACTCGACACACAACAAATACACTGGGCCGACAGCGTGGTTTCGTGTAAGCGTCTGAATGGCAGCCTTCCAATCCCTGATTTCTAGGAAACCGTGATTTTATCAGGTACATTATGATGATTGTTAGGGTGTTGTCCATGTATTAGTGTAGATGGTGTGCGCTGATGTGGCTTAGCCTCCGGTGGTTTACCGCAGGTTTGTCGTGGAGGCGCATGTGTCCTAATAAGGCCCATGCGGTGTGTAAAATGTGCGGGAGCAGTAGGGAGTGAGCGTGCGGCGACTGTATGTCGGAGCCCCAGGCACTGGTTTACCAGCCTCCGTGCGATGGATTCACAGGTTACCGACCAGGTCAATGCGTGATTTGAAGTTGTGGGCGCATTGTGGGCAGGAGAAATTGGTAGAGGCTGGGAGATGTCATTCATGGTAGTGGGGGTGGCAGAGGCACTAAGAATGGCAGCAGCGGAGGGTGTGCACGATGTATCGGTGTTGTCGGCATTGCGGTGAATTCCGCTGTCATGGATGCGCATGCGACCGAATAGGCCCATGCGATGAGTCAATGCGCGAGGACAGCGGAGGCGACGATCTCTGCTGTGTTGGTGCTCCAGGCACTAGTTCACCAGTCTCTGTAGGATGGATTCGGAAGTGACTGACCAGGCCGATGCGCGAGGTGAATGCGCGGTCGCATTGAGGACAGTTTAGGAGAGAGTCCCCATCGCTGATGGTGGTGGCGGTAGTAGTGAAGACGAAGGCGGTGGTGGGGGTAACAGGTGACGAGTATTGGGATGTGGTCTCTATGATGGTGGGAATAATGGAATTGATGCCAGGAGTGAGGGTGGGGGAGTCTGAAGGAGGGTTGGCAGAATTTGACGTGATAATTTGAATTTTCTGATTGTTGGTGCATTGCGTCCGAAGTTGTCCGTCCAGGCCGATCCGCGCGCGGAAGATAGGTTGACAGCGCGGGCATGTTGGCAGAGCCTGGGCATCGACGATGTTGGTCCGGGGAGCTGGTGAATTTCGTGCCGCTCTTTTAGCCTTGGCGGCGGCGATTCGGTTGGCCTCATAGATTGCTGAAGCAGTCTTCATGGATCTTCTCCATGCCGGTCTCTCCTGGGCGAGGTCCTCCCAGGTAACCAGGTTGATTTGCAGTTGCTTCAGCGATTTCTTCAAAGTGTCCGTGTAGCGTCGTTTTAGACCTCCCTGTCGGCGAGCACCCGTAGCGACATCTCCGTAGAAAAGTCGTTTGGGTAGTCGCTCGTCGTCCATTCTCACCAGGTGGCTGAGGATTCAGGTCCGCTCCATGACTTCCGTGTCCGGGGTCCTGTCTTGCCATCTCAGCTTCAGTATTCTGCGGAGGCAGCTGCGATGAAAGTGATTTAGCTTCCTGGCTTGGTTCGGTCCAGATCTCCGCTCTGTAAAAGAGTGTCGTCAAGACGACGGCCTTGTTCATCTTCAGTTTGGTATTCAGGTGAATACCGTGGCGATTCCACACGGAGGTCTGCAGCCGGCCAAAGGCCTGACTAGTTTTTGATATCCGTTGGGCAACCTCGTCAGCGATTCTGGTGTTGCGTGACAGCGTGCTTCCTAGATAAGCGAAGGTTTCCACGTTTTTGAGTTGAGCATCGTTGACATTGATTCGGGAAACATTGTATTCTGCGCTGGGTGGCGGCTGGTGCATGACAACCGTTTTGCTGTACTGATTGTTAATCCAAAATCGGCGCAGCCTGCGGCAAAGAGGTCTATGCTCCTTTTGCATGTCCTCCTCCGTCACGGTGTTAAGGGCGCAGTTGTCCGCGAAGAGCAAGTCATGGACTGTAGTCGTAGACACGTGCGTTGAAGCCTGCATACGCCGACTGTTGAGAAGGTGCCCGTCAGTTCTGCAGGCGATGCGGATCAATGGCTGCTCATCACGGTAGGTGTCCATCAGCATAGCCGAGAACATGAGACTGAACAGGGTGGGAGCCAATACGCAGACCTGCTTCACTCCGTTGGTCAGTGCGAATGCTTCGGATACCGTCCTGTTATCAGTGACGCGCGCCGACCTCCCATCATGAAGCTGACGCACCATGTGTGTGAACCGCTCAGGACAGCCAAATTTCTGCATGACTTTCCACACCATGTTTTCCACACCGCGATTCACCATGTCAAAGGCTTTCGTTAGAACCACGAAGGTAGTGTATAGGTGAGTTCGCATCTCCTGACACTTCTCTTGTAGCTGGCGGGCGGCAAAGATCATTTCGGTTGTTCCGCAGTGTCGGCGGAAGCCATATTGGCTTTCCGGGAGCAGACCCTGCTCTAGGTGACCATTCAGACGATTGAGAAGTATACGGGCGTAGATCTTCCCGGCGATGTTGAGCAACGAGATGCCTCTGTGATCATCACAAAGTTGCCGGTTCCCCTTCCATTTGTAGAGATGGACGATAGTCGCGTCTTTGAAATCCTGAGGAAATTGTCCTTGGAAGAGTGTTGTGAGTTCTGCCATCAGCCGGGGACCACCATGCTTGTAGACTTCTAGTGGGATTGCGTCGGATCCCGGTGCTTTATCGCTGGAAATCTGCTGCACGGACCGGATGGTTTCTGGTAGGGAAGGCGGCAGATCCAGGTTATTGTTCGTGTCCACTTGAGGGAGCCGGTTAATGGCAGCATCGGAAATGGCTGATGAGCAAAAAAGGACACTTCTAAAGTGCTCGGCCCAGCGCTTCAGAATTTGCGATTTCTCTGTCAGCAGTGTTGTGCCGTCAGAGTTCAGCAGCGGTGTGGTCCGCTTGATACACGGGCCGTAGATGGCCTTGACGGCTTTGAAAAAGTTTCATTTCATTGCGGTCCGCATACCGCTGGATTTCCTCAGCCTTTCAGATCATCCAGGCATCCTGCATCTCCCGCAGCCGTTGCTGTACAAGGAGCCGGCATCTGAAGAAGGCTGCTTTGGTAGCGTCAGTCCGAAGGTCCATGTAGGCTTTGTGTAGTCAATTCTTCTCCGCGAGTAAGTTGCTGATGTCGGCGTCATTGTCGTCAAACCAGTCCTGGTTGTGACGGCGTTCGCGTCCGAGGACTTCAATGGTGGAAGACTGGATGACATTTCGCAGTTGACACCATCGTGTTTCTACGGTAGCATTATCATCTGGAACATGCAGGTCCTCCAGTTTCTCGGTTATTTGGTTGCTGAAATCAAAACAGTGAGCAGACAAATTTCATAAGAGTATTTAACTTACCTAGCGGTCGCTTACCTTGGGCCTTCGTCGGGGTTGCAGTCGAAACCTCATCTGGGAGATGACAAGGCGGTGATCTGTCCAACCATCGGCATCGCGAATCGCCTTGGTTACCAGCACGTTTCTTCGATCTCTCCTCCGGACGAGAACATAGTCCAGCAGATGCCAGCGCCGCGACCGAGGGTGTATCCACGTGGCCTTCCCCAACGTCGGAAGAAGGTATTGGTCAGCAGGAGATGGTGTTCCGCACACGTTTACAAAAGAAGGAGGCCGTTATCGTTATAGCTACCGAGACCGCGGGGACCCAGCACTCCCTGCCAGGCAGCGTGTTCCGTCCCGACGCGGGCGTTGAAGTCACCAAGGACAATTAACTTGTTCTCTTTCGGCACAGTCACCAGCAGGGCGTGCAGGTCCTCGTAGAATTTTTCCTTCGCCACATCAGAGCTCGTCATTGGGGGAGCGTATGTGCTTATGATGGTGGCGAACTGGTCTCCCCGAAGAGGCAGACGGAGGCTCATCAGGCGATCATTGATACCCTGCGGCAGACAGGGCAGACGTCAACAGTGTTACGTCGTTCTGCCTGTGGCCGGCCGCTCCAGAAGAAGGCGTAGCCGGCACCCACCTCCTCCAGCTGAACCTGCTCAGAGAATCGGGTCTCGCTGAGAGCAGCAATGTCCACTTTGTGGCGAGCCAGTTCCCGGACGACTAGCGTTGTCCTCCGTTCCGGCCGGTTGCTCCTAGGATTGTCTAAAAGTGAACATTTATTCCAGGCTGCTAGTGTGAGTGGACTCACCCGAGAAGCCTGGAGGGTATGACGAGAGAGATGGGGACTGGGGGTATTGTTGTTTGTTTGAGTTTTACGACCACGTATTTTGCGATCTGCGAGCCACGGCCGGCTGCAGAAGACGTGATAACCAGCATTTTTTAGGGCACCTATTCTAGCCTTTTACTCCGCGAAGAGGCAAGCAGTGCTGTTCCTAAATAGGGCTGCTCGGACATCCCAGACGGCTGCCGAACTCCACTATGGGTCACGGTTTTGTTTTAGTGGGAGAGCGACCCAAGTTAGCCCTGACCGCCTACGGGTTGCTGTCGCCCCCGCCGTAGGACTTTTTTAGAGGGAGAGGTGGGAATTTCGGGAGACAGATATACCGGGTGTAGAGGCACGCAGAACACCGGAGACCCTCACCTGGTTTAGTCCGCTGGTCATAACGGTTGCCCGGGGTGTGGCCGCTGGGAAGAACCCAACTTCGAGGAGCCACAGGTGAGAGTTGAGTACTAGTTAGAGGCGGCCACAGGAGCATTCACCACCTGTAGGAGACAAATGGAGCGACCAAATGTTATCTGCGTGGTGCTACCCCTAACTAGTATCCCTACACCTCGGCCAGCCAATCGCTGACATGGACACGTCATACACTACATTTTGACCGTCGAGTTTGATGATCTCCACCGCGTACTTCAGCAGGCCAAAATTAAATGCGGTGACTTGCGCTGCATGTACCGCACTCTCTCTCCTCATCCGCCTGTGTCCTGAGTCTTGACACAGGGTCAAGAAGACCGGAGCCGGGATTGGGCTCAGGTAGGTGGTGCAGCAGGCCATGACGCCCCCCATGTTCGGCAAGAGCGCCTGCCATGTCCTGATCTAGCGTCCGTGTTGGTCCAGTGCATCTACCAAGCGGTCCGTTTACGGGGCACTCGTCAGACACACTGAAACAGCGAACACACATACTTTGTTCTGAGAAAAGCAGGTTGACAACTTGCGGAAACCTGTGCCGTGTACAGAATACGTTAGCTAAATTTCAGCTCTCAGATTTCTGCCAGTAGATCGATCGGAATTCGTACACCGTTACAGTTGATCAGATAGCCTTGAGACAAGTCTCAAAGGCGTTGCGAGGGCACGAAAAGCCCAGTGACCAATGCAACTACCAAGTAGATGTGATTAGGGTTATATGCTGAATTTTGCGCAAAGTATTCAGCTCCTTATAAACAGTGGATGTAAGTGTGCCCACCGATCGTCCGGTGATCTTTTGGGGTTTCATCTGAGTCCCTTAGACGGTCGCGCAGTCAGGTGGGGGACTCCCGATAAAGACACAGATGGCTTGAAATGGCCATTTCTGGCTTATTGGCCGCCGTCAGACAGCCAGGTTCAGTGACACCCACGCCTCTTTTGGCTATTATTTTAAAGCCTTAACCTGACCAAAAACGACAGAAAAACGAACTCATTGTTCAGTGGTTAGTGATGGATTTCAGCTCTGAAGAGGAGTGCCTTCATCTACACAATAATATTAAGATCACTGGAGAAGACTACCAGGATTCGCGCTTGGTCAGACGTGCTTGTAAAGGCTTCATGGGTGAATTGACCCAGAAACGCCAAGAAATGCTATGCTCGAGTGCTTTCACGACCTCCAGACAAACAACTCTCAGTGACTTCCACTAGGCAGGTTTTGGTTTGTACACGTCAGAGGTTTTTTCACCCAGATGCGAGGGCAGTCAAATGGCAGCCTGTCTCCTGAAAGTCAAAGAACCTGAAATCACTAGCGAGGATAGATGGGACTGGATCACTGGCCTGTCGCAGGGAGTTCAGAACCGTCAAGAAAAGGGATGGTGGACAAATCGGTGGAGCTATTTGATCACTGCTGTCATAGTAAGCTAAGCATGGCCTCTCCCCTGTAGACAGGCGGTTTGGTGAGATCAATCACCAAGGGAACCATTTGGGAGGGTGTACAGAGAATGCTGGGATCAATGGAGGATGTCAGGAGAAAAAAGTCAAGTATGATGTCTCACAAAAATTTCAGTTTTAGTAGGGAGATTACCTTCCAAATCGAGCACCATTTCATCCGAAGTTAGTGGGGCGAAAAGTAATGAATCGTGTGGAGAAAAGCTAAAACTTAACATCCAGGAGACAGTTAAGGAGGTGCGATGACTGAAACAAGAACTATACCCCTGTCATTATACAGGCCTGACAGGACGAAGACTTGCCTCGCAAATGCTCCAGCACAAACGGACTTTTCGGAGGAGCGACCCACAGACGGAAGTCACTCGTCACACGCTGGAGGAAGGCCGTGCGTTGGAATTCTTGAGACAGTGCATATTGGTGCGATCTGGCAACAAGACGATTGGGAAACTTGGGTGTCCTACACCCACTCTATCAACAGACGCGTCCATGCACCCCTCTGTTATCATGCGCTCCACCAACCCAGCCAAGCGGCACGGTCCGCTTCCTGGTCAAGGATGCACGCCATCAGCAGGTCGTGAGATCACCGAGATAGGCAACGCGAACTCGGTCAAATCACAGACACTACTACCCCCAACCAGCCCTTATTATTAGGCCACAAAAATGTTCACCTGTAATTATACTAACACAGTCTCTAATGGGTCCAAAAGCTCATACTAATAAACATACGGTTCTAATGATTGCGTCTTCACCTTCTTTGCAACAGCAACCTGGAACTTGAATCTCTGTCTCCATCCGTGTGAATTATGTCCACGTAAAATTTGCGATTCTCACACGAACTCGTCGTCGGAGACGGTCACAGACGGATGATGAATGGCATGCGATCACATATCCACCACAATTGGAAGGTCCCGCATTCATCGTCGGTAGTAAGTGATGCATTATTGCTTGCTCATCCGCATGGTCACGACCGCATCCTATAAAAATTGCAACCCTGTGCGTCCATCACCCTTACATGTGGCTAACTTTGATTACGGGTTCGAGAACCCAACACGTCAGGCAGATAGAATTCTTGTTCCAGAGATTGCATATCATTCTTCTTGGACGTTTGATGGATACGAATAACCAGTTGCTCTGATTGTTCTGCGAGTCTGTTTGTTAGTACACAATATGCATGACAGACATATATACAAACGACCGAACGCCAATCGAACGACTGTTACAGTTGACGTAGTCACTTCAATTAGAACGTGCAACGTCGAAACTGGTACTGAAATGACACCCGCTAGTTACAAGTTGAGGCGGACATAGGCAACACAGGCAACTAGAACCTTCTTGCAAAAACTTGGATGACAGTCTCAGTCACAGCATCCAGGGTGAAGGATGCGGAAGATGGTGCAACAGTCATATCAGTCGAAGGTAAACACTTAATCCAATTTGTCTAGCAATAGTTCGATCATCTAGGCAACAGGGTTCCAACTTAAAGGCGCCTGATGAACAGATTGAAAGCACGGCTAGGAATTGGGCGGGCGCATTTACGAAGGTGTATTGGCGGCAGATGGCTAGCCTCACAACATGCGAAGTAACAACTCGCCCGAAAGAGCTTACGAAGAGGTCTCACGAAAGAACAGGTAATATCGACTAGAGTTTCGGAGTACGATTGAACGTGCCAAACGTATCCGCATGAAGAAGAAATGTAAGAAAGGGTCTGCCGTGGGGTGTAGAGGAATAAGAGCTTGCCAAAGACCTCTGTAGAGCCACGATAAATTGTCCAAATTGTTATTGTGCCTGTGTCACGGATCTACCTGTGCAACAATCACCTGTGTCCGGCTGGAATACAGAAACTCCGAAACATGTCCAAATACCAAGTTAGGGCATTTTCAGTCGGAGCAACGGGATTAAATATACGGTATAAGACCAGAATACTATTTAATACACGCGATCTTGTATTAAATTCTAGGGAGATTGTGGTCGGGGTCAAGTTTAGACTTAGGACACGGGAAAAGGCATCCTTCCTGGAATTTGGCGCAAGGTTATCTCTATTACGGGGGTTTCTATTCCCGAGTCTAGCCTTGATTATTGGCAAAGGGCCGGAGAGACTGGGTGATAAATAATGCATTTCGTTTTGTAAATGTCTTAAAGGAGCGTAAACGACAAGCATAGCATGGTTTAGCTACCTGCAAGTGACATCATGAACAAGGGCATATCTAAGTACAGTTCTAAAAAAACGCGACACTGGGATATTCTGTCATACGATGAATTTCGTCGCCCCAGAATTCATCAGCCAAAGACCAAACGTAATAAAAATAGAAATTTAAAACACAAGCGAAATTGAAATGTTTGATAGGTAAGGATGCCTTGTATGGCCGCCTAAAGAGGGACACGGGAACAGGAACCCACCCGCCCACTTAAAATGGGTGGCTTTTAGATAAATCTCGGCACGAGTAAATACTCTCGTTCCTTAACTTTGGCGCTAACCCTAAAATAAAACTGAATTCTAACCTTTATCATAACCCTACCCACCCCCATAAACCTCGACCCTTAGCATACTCCTGACCCCAACCTAACTGTGACTTCAACCCTATTTTAAACCTCTCCTAAACTTAGCCCTACCACCCAACTTACTCCTAAATCTAAATCCCCAGGGATTTGACGTAAAGCCACATGTATTGTCGGCGGCTCCTATTCCCGTGTCCTGTTTAGGCGACCATACAAGGCATCCTTACCATTTGATGCATGGTGGGACGGGCTGATAGCAACCTACGCATGAGGTACGGATTTAAACTTGATTGAACGAAATATTGAAAAGGACGCTGAACTGAAGGTCTGTGGAAATGGATGAGGCGATAAACACACAAATAAAGAACATGTGTCGGCAAGTGTAAGCGAAAGAATCGCGTTGTGGGTTAGGCATCGAAAGAGACAGCATCAAAAGTGAGTAAGGACCGACTTACCACCAACAGTGACCGCTGACGACGAAGATCCGTTCGGCCGCTGGGCCTGGGACTCTGATGGGGATAGCCTGTCTTTATAGGCGGCAGCAGTGGCGAGCTTAGGGGCAACGACCCCTACCAGCCTTTCAGACAGGGCTGACACGCCGGACGATGATACTGGCTCGGCTCCGTCCATCGATTTCGCCCCACCTAATGGAGCAATAGCAGCAGCAGGCGCTGGATTAACCAGAGCTGCCCGGTCAGTAGGCGGTGGCGGAGAACTAGTCAACACGCCCGATGGCGACTGTTGCTGATGGTGATGCGGTGCGGGCGCGGGCCCCGAGAATGGAAGAGAGGACCTGGGACCTGCATCAAAAGGTGACAAGTGACATTTAGCGGTATCAAGTAACTTGTTAGAAAATGAGTATATCCGAGGTTGCGCAGAAATAAAAATACAAGTTTATGTAATAAATAATGTAAAGTCCATATGGGACGGTATCACAAGGCTTCGCGTGACTCGGTTTTTGCCATCAACTAACCACCGACTAAAATTCCGAGAAGCAACGCTGCACAAAGCATTGCAGAGTTCTTAACACAACAACTCCCTTTATTATGTTGAGAACTACGGCCAATAAGGCAGTGCCGGTAATATCGCTGGTAAGGTGCTATTTGTGTAAGAGCACGCGCTGATAGCAAGACTCGGCACAGGTTGCAACGCCTGTCATCAGAGAAATTTATCGGCCATGAAAGTGGAGATAGGCAAGACGCTTATTGAACGCCACCTCGATTGTTATTCTTTCACCGAAAGGGCAGAGGCAAGAGATGAGAGGAGTAGGACGCATCGGCTCTGAGGTTCCTTCAAGACACGTGAGATCACCTCGGCTGGGTGGAGAATAAACGTTTGTGGCTCTATGAGGTGACATATGACCTTTTCGGAACCGCACCTACCTTGCTATCTGATCGAAAAGCTACCCTTACGAACAGGAAGGAATTAGAAGAGCCGCTATCAGGATATAAATAATAAGGAATAGACTCGTACATTACTCCGACGACTCAAAATAACCAGCGGGTGTCGATAAGGGACTGGACGTTTTTCCAGTTCACCACCCCCTTTTTCGCATCCGCAGCATAAGAACGCTGGTCATTGCTTATCCCGTCTACTTTTAATTCTACAGCACGCGATATGATGGACGGCTTCAGAAGAACCTTACGTTTCCGTAAACAAAATTCCATCAATTTCCACAGAATGTGTATCAAGCCATTTCAGGGTAAAAAAACCCATAGAACCTGTGGACAGTAACGGCACCAAATAACGAACAACAAGCTGGGTACTATGGCCCATGTCAGAAACAAGGTAATTGTAAATAAATTCACATTCTAAAGTACGCGCAGGGAAAAAGAAATTTGAGACAATCGCAAAACACATACCGGAAGTGCGATTCGATAAACCATTGGGAGATTTTCTGCGGCCGACGACGTGGCCACGTTGCCATGGCTGGTCATCTGAAGGGCAAAATTGCGCTGGTTTGGGCAGTGAGTTAGCGTATACGCTTCTTAAAAAAATTTACGCTCATTTTTACCCAAGCAGTTTAAAAAACAAAGGACAATGTCTCAGCGTCATTATATGGCGACCGGGGACATATTTGCGGCATAATCACAGCCACCATAAGTACAAGTTAGCAACAAGTGGTGTGTCCTACACATGGTAAATCAGCCTTTTGGTTGTTGCGTGCGTCTTAAAGATAACTTTTGTAAAGCCAAAATGTGACCATAGATGGTGAGGCGTAACGTCTGCTTCTTCAGAGACGTGACCTGAAACCACCCCTTCATTGGTTCCAATGGCGTGGTACCGTTAGACTAGTCGTACCAGCACGGAAATAAATGGGAGGATGCATCGAATATTCTTAATCACAACGAGACCCTGGAAGAAGCGCGAAACAGAAGAAATGAGTTTCATCTAGAACAACTGACAGAATACTAAATGATTATAAGAGCTTTTTAACTGGCTATGGCATGCATACAGAAAGAATCTTTTTTTCCTGGCACAGCATTGTCCGACGTGATTGCAGGGGAAAAAACGATGAATGTATCTAACAGAACAGCCGAACGTCAAGTGCTCACCGTTTTTGAGCGTACTCAAGCCCAACGAGGAACCCTGGTTGTTTGGAGGTCTTACGTGCATAACGGAAATACCGTTACACCATAGCAACTGCTTTTAAGCAGATCGGTTTTTTTCGCAATGACAGGTCTGGAGAAAAAGATCTTGGGCACGGCTTATTTTGTCAGCTACACGATTGCTTCCAACGTACCTTTACGGTATGCTCCAATTTAAAAACTTGAGACTGCCTCCTGTTGCATCTTCGCGAATGAGTCATAGCTGGCACGAATAGATACCGTAGCGCGATAGGTGAGCGCTCTTTATACCTTAGTTAATTTGCCCTATCGCAACCGATAAGACAACGAGCCCCTGACTCAGTGGTTAAAGCAGTGGAATTCTAACAAACTAAGCGCGGGTTCGAGCCTCAAATTTTGCAAATCTGGGGTCGTGTATGGTTGACTGATAACGGCTAATAAGTTAGAAATAGCGATTGAAGGCTTCCTTGTCTTTGCCAGAAGTCATTCTCTGCATCTCTGATTACTCACTGTGCGACTGCCTACGGGGCTGTAGATCAAGCCTTGAAGCATAACGGAGCGGGAAAGTTTCGTAATACGATCGGCGAGCGTCTGCTACCACAATAACTAATCTCAGTAGGATGACGATGACATGACTCATGGCTAGAGAGGTAGAACATTCACTGAAATAATTATCGTATCTCTCATTTCAGTAACCTCATAAGTTTGCTTTAAAGCAATCGCAGACTGTCATAACGGTAATGAAACAGAGAGAATACTGACACGACCGATGGGGGGGGGGTTATCATGACAAGTCAATTGAAACGGAGAGATGCCTGTTCCAAGAAGGTGGACTGTAAACTGTAAATAAAGGAGTACACATGGAAAAAAGTAATAAAGAGAACTTGCTGTTTGAAAAATGATGCGGGTGGACGATGTGCGCACCCAGACCACGGAAACGCCGGCCAGAGCAAGCCATGTCGCCAGAATTGGACTGAAAGTCCCCAACATCAGTATGATTAACGTGGTGCCCATTATCCGAAAACCGTCGATTAACTCCATTCCAGCCGCCCCCCTGGTGACTATGTCGGGGCTGTCGATAGGGAGAATTGGCAGGACCAGGTATCCTAGGTGAAGCAGGTGGTCCATCATCCGCCAGGGCATGATCCCGACGATTGTAACTGATTTCAAATGTTTGCCACTCTATAAAAGAAATGGGAATGCGTGTAATGTGTCAGAAAACTTGGATAATTTCCAATTATCTTTTAAAGATAAAATTTGAAACAAGTACAACAGAGCTCCGGTTCTGATTAACACTTATCACTAGGTTAAATGCGTTCAAAAGATACCTAGACATACGGTAGATTGGTCAGACAAATACTTTCAATAGTCTGAAAAACTATCTCAAAACCCAGTGTTTCACTTTTTGCTTTCAATTTCTTTGCCGTACAAAGCAATGGTGCAAGTGGCCAATCCTCGGTCAATATTAGACGCTAAAATATATTACGAAAACGGGAATGTCACAAAAGTTAAGCGCTGTTATATCTGGTATCCTTTCTAGGTTTTCCAGTGTCACCAGTGCTTTATCTCACTATTTCTAACTTCAGTGCCAAGCTTGATGATAAGAACAAAGAATCGACCATAGTCAAAGTGAATAAAAATCCTTGGCACCGATAAAACAACGTATAACTCGCAATGACAGTGGCCTTAGATTTGGTATGTGGGTATGTAGAGCGCTTAATTAATGTCGGTGTGGCAACTAATAGGACTAAATACAATAGCACAAGGGAGAACAATTTGACGCGTATCGTGGCAGCCGTACGTACAAGAGTTACAGGCATACGTTGCGACGTCTTCGCACGCAGTGACGCTGTCGACCGAAATTTTAAAGTCAAACAATAATGTGACCGGTCCGTATACGCCCTCAGAAAAGGCTAGTTAATCATATATATGGTCAGACGCAACTAGTCATGGAGCTTGTCACTTTATTTGTGCAAATAAAATGTTCAGACCATTCAACACCACATACGGTGGTTTCGGTCACCTAAATCGTTATTGTTGAAAGACGAAGAACCAGATAAAAAAACGAGTTTCTAACTAGAAAAAGGCAGTAAATTGACAGGACTGTGCATATTTAATAGAACTGTGGATAACATGCATTCAGAATCGAAAAAACGTACGGGAGATCATGAAGTCTAGGAGAGGCTTGGAAAATGGAGGCGACGACGGCCGACACTGGGATGGGTTGTAGGCCACATGTTGATTTTGGCGACCGCTATAATAGGTGTGGTGACCATGACCATAGCCGCCATATCGGCCTCGATGAGGAAACGGACGTTGCGACACATTTCCAGCATGGTTTAAGTTACTATTAAGGATAGCTGTTGGCGAGTTAGCTGGCACCGCACCGGAACTTGTGGTGGAGGTAGGACTACTGGCGGCGGCATTAACCGGAACAGGACTACCAGAGCCTGTTCGGGATCCTGCAGAGTCTGGTGTGTCACATCGTCCATTGTTAAGGGATGCGGATTTCTGAAGCCTTTATTGTATGAAAAGGCGTAAGCGAGCATAAGCAGAGCACATTCCAAAAGATAGTTACCAGAGACGCTCCATCATAATTTGGCCATAAAAACTTAAGTATTGATGGTTAAAGGCGAAGTTTACCCGGCTTGTTCTGAGAGTACGATCTACTTCAACCTTGCGTGAACATTCTAGTATTATCAGTGCTAAATTACAGTTAAGATGGATTGAAACGCATCTCAGGATAGAAGTTGGGCTACGTACACAACATACGCAAGTCGCTACCCTGTGTATGGAACCTACATTTCCTCCTGATAACATTGCAATCACTCAGGCTACATTCTATGAGAAGCCTTTGATTAGTTTTGAAATCGACCTGGAGACAATCCGCTTAGCCGTCACTTGAAATGATTAGAGCCGGCTGATTCCAGTCAGTTAGACACATCACTAGCTTCCCACTAGCCCGAAAATATGACCAGCTAGCGTAAGGCTAGACATAAACTACACAATGTTATCAGGGCTGAGAGGTTTCTCAGTCAAGGAGCAGGAGCCCTGTTTAAGTCATCCGACTAGGTGGCCCATAACAGGACTTCTGATTGTAACTGTAACAAGAAATACAATAAGCTGTTCAAGATGAATCACAAAGTTGATGGGAAAGAATAGAAAAGCAGCAGGCTAAACTCTGGAAAAAACAAACTCCTAATTGGTGCGATCACATCTGGGCGTACCAGGCTTGACTAAGACACCTGTAAAATGAATTATAATGTCGCGATAATCAGCATTACTGTATAGAATTAAATGAGCATGACGTGAGCGTCCTCTAGCACCCGTCTCATTGCAATCTAATAAATACTTGCAAATGGGACAAATGCAGCTAATTTAATGCCTAACATTTTAGCAGGTAGATGCAAAATTCGTCGCATAAGAAGGCGTTCTGTCACCTTGCTGTGGGCTCTTTTGCCGATCGAGTTGAATTTTCCGTCATTCCAACAAAACGCAGAGATAGCCAGAGAGAAAACGACCGGAGTGAGGCCAAAAACTATATCAGTTATGGTCATGTGATACATTAAAACAAATCCAAGCGTGTGACTACAACCAAAGCCCTTTCCTAATTTTAAAATTTGAGTCACTGAGTCCCCACCAGACTCACATGTGTCAGAATTGTATGAGATCTTTCTTCACAGGCCTGCGAGGACAGCTTACGTATGCCCAGCACTGAAAGCATTACCAGATGCATAGAAAAGGAAGAGCTCTGAACGCAGTTGGGTCCGAAGTTAAGCGCGACTCCATGCAGTCTGAAAAAACATAAATAAACTAACAAATGCGTTAAGCAGGTGATCTTAGCAAAAAATGTTTACAGAAGACAAATCTACGCAGAAAAACGATGCAGCATTCTAAATGACTACCCTACCAGCCCCCCCGTCAGTAGAGGGGGCTGAGAGGGGGCTAGACGGGGCTAGACGGGGCCAGAAAGGGGCCAGAAAGGGGCCAATCACAATCGACTTTCAGGCCATTTGTAAAATATGATTTGGCTTCTTGTAAAGACTGGAAGATATGTTAATTTTTTAATTTAAACCAAAATAGGAAATATTTATTGGATACTATACTGTTTAAGCCTAATTAAAGAGTCCTTTGTTGAACTGATTTTGGATGGTTTGTTTAAGTCAGCCATTTAGTCGCCATTTTTCTACTAAGCGCGTGCTGGCCTGCCGTGTGACTTCTACCACTAACCGGTTCTTTTCAAATTTTGCTGATACTTACGTACGTAATCAAGAGGTCTGGAGATGTTTTTAAGATAATTTGCTACTTTTTGCCTTTTAAATTTCATTTCTAGTTACGTATGCTTTAGTTAAATGTAAAATAATAATTTTAATTTGGTAGCTTACTGAATGTTATATATGCCCTCATATCATTTATGTATTGTGTTCTGTTGTCCATGGAAAGAAACCATGAAGCGAAAATATTACGGAATCAAGAGGAGCACCGTGCGTATGCGGGTATTGCGTGCAAAACAGGCGTATTATGCCGCAACCAAAGTAGCAGACTGTCCTTCGCCGTCGTCGTCGTCGTCGAAGAGAAAGATAATCTCTCTAGCTCCGATTCACCAGCTCTAGGCAGGGGCCTCAGAAGGAAGTAAGTTTTAAATGCTATTCATTTGTCTATATAGATATCGACGACAACTCACTTCGTCCTCGGAAGATGAGGACAATCTCATTCGCTGCCCAATGGCACCAGAACGGAGGCTAGCTGGCTGGCCGACGGCACCACCTATATTGCAGTAAGAACCTTCGAAATATTATTTTAGACCTAGGAATGATGAAAACGTACCGGGGCCATCCATGCCTTGCAGTCAATCTACTCCCACACAACCTCCCCAGCCGTCCACTTATCAGTAAGCATTTGTTACTAATGTTTACCTCAGAATGATATCTGACCAACTCGTAGATGTATTTTCAACGTTGAAAAACGAACAACAAAAAGAATTTGATACTCTACGGTAATACTTTTCGAAACGTTGTAACCAATCAACTAGGAAAGAGTTGATTATATTACGGAGCATATTGTTCGCAATATGGAGCAACAAAATGCTCTTTTGAAAGAAATACTAACGGAAGTTCGGGCGACGGCTGTGCCCACCACGACGAGCCAGTGCACTTGTCGTCAACCCCTATGCACCAAGGACGAATACAATGAGTTCATTGGAGGAATGAGTAGAACACCTGACTATGCCAATGAGGTGGTTTGGATATATTTTTTTCGAAAAGTCATTTGTGATTTTTAGATAGAAAGGCTCTCTGTTGTCGGCGGAAGAAATGATAAGGAATTCATCCGCAATCTATTAACATGTATTATTGGACCACCACTGTGCATGAAGTTCAGTTGGGGTGGATCCAGTGAAAAGCGGTCATTTATTGGTTGCCCCCTATATACATTGTTAACTGGTAGGTCATAACGTTTTCTAAGGTTTGCAGAGGCCCTAAAGCGACATACCACCTTCAATAACTGTTCTGCCGAAGTTATTCGCAGAACAGCAATTAACTGGTTCCCGGGGGCCAGAGACAGGTACGGTGGGAGAGCGAAACGCCGGGAGAGCAAATGAGAAGGTAAAACTACTCCATTGAATTGATCCAGCATACTTATTCAGCTTCCGGAATGCCTCAACAGTGGTCCAAATTGCACAACGCAGTCTACTTCCGAAAACATGGTTAGTATCTCAATGTCCTTACACCAACATATTTCTTATTTTGTAGTGATATTTATTTTAATCCTTACTTTGTTATTTATAACTCTTTTCATAATGTTTCCCCACCGTAACCAACATATTTCTTATTTTGTAGGAACCACCACCGGATAACGCCAACCATGTGGACCAACATGGACAAGCTTATCCAACGCATGTACAGTTTTATTTATTTTTTTATAATAAACTACTTTGCAAATTTCGTCTCCACGTATCCTATTTCATGAGTGAGTGGGTACTTCGCAGGAATGGCTTGAATTAATCCAAACGTAAGCCATATTAATTGTTTAAAATTGGGCCGTTAATAGAACAATAATTATGGGTATATAAGTAGTGGCCGATTAGGATAGGGAAGGCTATGGGCGCTGGGCGTACGGTATAAAGGAAAAGGGGCTGCTAATGCGAGAAAATCGTGGGGTCCCGCTGCGCAAATTTTTCCAGTGAGGGGGCCAGAGGGGGCCACACCGTTCGATTTGCCCCGTCTGGCCCGCCAGTAGCCCCCTGGGCCAGACTCTGGCCCCCTGGGCTAGAGGCAAGAGACTGGTGCTGGTAGGGTACGAAATACATGCAAAGCGCAATATAACAAATCATAAAAGGCAAATATTTCGATGCAGATTTGAAAAATTAAATTTTATCTGTTTAGGCAATTATCGAAATACAATAAATAGATGCCAGCATGAAGGTTTCCTTAAGAGTGCGTGGCTGCAATGTAAGGAGTCAGAGTAAAGTGTTGTGTCATATGTCAATCACCGGGAGAATACGGAAAGAATAAGACCCATTTTCCCAAGAGATCGTTACGTGTATGGTTTTATACAGCCAACCAATGACAGAAAAACCGCAAAACTGACGAAGTACCCGTGTGTCTCGGGTATCGCCGACGCGTATTCGCCTTTTACTAAGGGGTTCCCTGTAGGGCTGGAATTGCTTGACTTGAAGTAAGCTGTCATATGCTCTGTAAATGGCAAGAAAAACAAGAAACCCACATTGGGCCCGTCCAAATCAGGGTAAATGTGATGGATGCTGTCCATTTACTAAATGTTGCCATGTTGGGGATGCAATGGAATTATACGAGTGTCGGTTCTGTTTGGTAAATCAATGATTATAAAACGCATGGTCAAACCTAGAACCGTTTCTCCCAGGATAGCACTGATATGTATTCACTGAATAAGTAAGGTTTCCTTGTGGTGGTGCAATGCAGTGAGTCGAATTTAAGTGCTCTATGGTATTTTAATCACCGGGAAAATGAGTAACCGACGAATAAACGATTTGTTGAAAGTGTATAGCTGACGCATTCAAAGTCGAAATTTGTGAAAATGCAGTAGGAAGATAGCAATGGCTCAGTGGGCATCAAACTGGTTGAGTTTAATATTTGCATTGCCGAATTATCTCCGGATGTGATAGCAGTAACTGAAACCTTAATGTCAGGCAGTAAACGAGATAGCAAAATAACATTGTCTGAATACCAAATATATCGGAGGGACAGAGAATACCGAAAGGGAGATGGAATAATGGTGCATGTGAAAAAAGTGCTAGTAGCGTCCGATAAGGTGAGCCAGTTTTTGTGCAGCACGGAAGCCATATGGTTGACCATCAAGGCTCTTGGCTCTCCATGCTGGATGTCTTCGCTGTCTATCGGCCACCTGAGATAAACCGAGTCCCAGGCACACACCTGTAAGAATGATTGGAACAGTTCTCCAATCGACCATATATCATGATTATGGGTGACTTCAACGGACCAGGAACTTACTGGAGCACTGTGCAATCATCATACCCGAAATCGACTGTTAATTATGTTTTTCTGCAAAGGACCTTGAAGGCACTCCTCACAAAACATGTCCTCTTCCCCACTAGAACACGTGAAGGACAAAGGGCTAACTGTCTCGACCTGGTTTTTATGAAAACATCTGGCAGCATTGACGAGATTAATTCAATGCCTGCACTCAGTAAAATTGAACGTGTGGTGCTTATGTGGGAATTTTCCTTATTCTCCGTTAAGCCTGCTATGTGTAGCTATGTGTAGACGGTGAAGCTTTTGGCGAGTAAATTTTTATCAGATGCGAGCAGATTTGACAGACCTCAACTGGATCTCAATACTTTCGGGCACTATGATCGAAGATAGGGAGATGCTCCGAAAGGCTCTTCTGCAACTCGTGGACAACCACTGCCAACTTACAAGTTTCCATCAGAGCAAGCGTCCTGGGTGTCTAGGCAGCAACCTTAAAAGGGAAATAAACAGGAGGCATGAATTGGGGAGAAAAAACTGCGAGTCTAATCAAGTCGCATGTTTTAACAAGCATAAAACACAGATGAAAAAACTGAGAATCCTTATCTTTAAAACGCGACGAGAATTCAAAAAGACTTTGCTGCAAAAAGCAACGCGAAATCCAAAGTAAGTCTACAGTTTCCTCGCAGATGTACATGGAATAGTCATGAAATCCGGATGATTAAGATTGCTGAAAACAGGGACAAAGCCATGTACTATTCAGAGTTCTACCGCTCAGTCTACACAAACGACGCAAGATTTCTTTGTCCCTCAGCGGAGAACCTACCAACCGCAAGCACAAGCCACATACTTTTCTCAGAAATTCTGATCCGAAGGGAATTAAAGGAAATAAA
The DNA here is from genome assembly GCA_017591395.1 of Schistocephalus solidus. NCBI lineage: Eukaryota > Metazoa > Platyhelminthes > Cestoda > Diphyllobothriidea > Diphyllobothriidae > Schistocephalus > Schistocephalus solidus. Next base: position 3,764 of record WEDG01003388.1, on the reverse strand, counting down.
AGAGTCGAAATCTCCAGGACCGGATGAACTTCCACCCAAGCTTGTGAAAGAACTCGTTTAGGAACTTTCCGTGCCTCTGTCAGTGCTCTCTCAAAAGTCATTTAACTCCAGAACACTTCCTATTCATTAGAAGCTGGTACGTATAACTCCCTTGTATAAAAGTGGTAGCCGGGCTTCAGTGACAGCTTACAGGCCCATAAGCTTGACATGCATCCTTGGCAAGGTTATGGAAAGGATCATCAAGTGCAAATAGGTGAATTTGTCCGGAGACTCATAGTTTGCTATCAAACTGTCAATAAAGGTTCAGAAAAGGAAGATCCTGCGCGAAAAATTTGCTGCAATCTCTCCAATGCAGGACCCAAGCACTTGAAGATAGACACACGGTTCACATCACCTTCATTGATTTTCAACAATGCCTTTGACATTATGCCGCATCAAAGACTTTTGTTCAAGCAAGAAAGAATTGAAGGCAGAGTTTAACTCCTAAAATGTATCGAAACTTCTTCATGGTTTGGCGCTAGGTCATGTGCATTGACCAAGAGGGGTCAAGTTCTGCTGCGGTTGATATTGGGGTTCCTTAGGATGCAGTTATAGGGCCAATAGTATTTCTTATATACGTGGATGATTGTGTCTAGGATCTGGACTGCGAAGCAGAAAGGTTTACCGACGACATGAAAATATGGAATGTAATCTAGAGCCCAGCCGACGAAGCTAAACTACAGATCAACTTAAATCTTTCGGAGGAGTGGTCGAATCATTGGCTTCTGAGATTTAACGTCGATAAGTGTACAATATACCTACAATCTACTATACGGATAGATGCCAGTTAGCAAACATTAAATTTCTGTGGGTTAGAAGACTCGAAACTGGTCTCTGCTTCCTGTTTCGCGTTAACTCTAGCCCAAGTCTTCCCACGAATTAACGCTCTCACTCCGGTAAATCGACCCTATGCCACTCGTAATTCCTCCATGATCATTTCACCACCCCTTAGCTCCACAACTAACCGGTCTTAGTTTTTTGCCTCCAAATATGCTTTCACATGGAATAATCTACCACTGCAAATTAGGTTGTCGTCTACATTAGCTATTTTCAAAACCAAATTATGCAAACATTTAACTTCGGAATATATAAAGTCCTTATTGTCTGTTTCCTTCCCAAACTCGCAACTTTTGGATTTTAAAAAGGATCCTCCTGGTCTTTGAGGCACCTCCCTTGATATTATATTGGTCTCTTATTATATTTCCATCATCATCTGCAGAGTCAATCTTTGCATTTACTTTTTCTTTCCCTCCTTTTAAACTAGCATTGCCAACTCTTGACAACCTTTATACTTACCTCCGAATTTGCAACCCTGACGATAGTCTCCAGGTTCTGTTGATGATCGAGGTGGGTTCTGATGGTTTCGCCTCTTTGGTGATGGACTATACAGTCAGCAAGGTCACATCTCGATGATGATCTCGTGACCTCTACTGTCCCCTCTTCGTTTCGACCATGTTGTCTACGATGAGTTCGTCCTCTCTCACCTCCACTGGTGTTTTTAAACAGTAGCTATGACTGCTATATTATCTCTCACCCGACAAGGAGCGTCCTGAACCCTCATACGTAGTCAGCAACATCATAATACTATCCCATTGCATTTAGCTATTAATTTTTTAGTGAAGCAGATTTTTTCTCCTATTTTTTTTAAATTGAGGGCTCACCAAACTCCGCCTCTGATTTAACCCTAGGAGTTTTTTACTGCTTCTTTTCCAGTTAACCGTATATGCCAAAGATTGTTGACTGTTGTTTTAAAAATGGCAAATCTTTTTGAATCGGATATGTTTACCATACTAGTCATTTCTGCTGTTCATATGGATGCTCACATAGTGCAGCAATTATCCACTTTGTATTTATTTAAACCATGGTACTAAGTTTGTAATGATGGGGCCCTCTTGGCCTTAAATATACAATTTATTTATTTATTTAATTAATATCTCGCTTTGGCAACCCATTCGGATCTGCCGACAGTAGAAGCTAATTTATCAGCGGTGAAGTATAAAAAGACGTGGAAACCTGTTCTACCAACAACGCTGTGACCTTACAAGCCTCGACCCATTTTGGCTTCGTAGATTACAGAAGGGACTTTTTTACTGTTTAAACATTTAAACAGTTTTACCTCTAACCCTCTTACCTCCCTGAGGAAGCTCAACCACTCTCGGCGCACCAAACATAGGGATGTATTATTATTTCTTCCTTTGGCATGCACCGTTAGATACCGTCAGTTTTCTTCGGTAAACGCTATAGAAATCTGGAATAAACTACCCAAAAAAATTAAAATTTAGCAAAACTATCCTTTATTTACGAGAGCTGTCACTAGTTTTCTACATTCAGGACACCTTCCACGAATTTTGGGTGCTGATTCTCTAGAAGCTCCCTTCCATTCTAATTGCGTCCACCGACTTTGAATCAGGTACCGAACTTCATGATTGAGGCAATATTGCTGGCTCTGCAGTCCGTAATCGGGTTATTCCTCAGTCGACAGCGAGCAGCCGTTTGCCGTCATATCTGCTGCTAGTACATAATACCTGATCCACAACAATGAAAGGGGAAGTACTACACCTTGCACCTGTGTCAAAACTTCCCTGTTCTGAACTTTAATCCATTCAATAAGCTGCAGCTTTTTCTCCTGAAAACACTATAAAGAACGACCAGGAGTTTTGTTTCACTATCAGCTCGACACCCTATTGTTTATCCCTTTTGACCTTGCCTGTAAACTGGCAATAAATAAATAAATAAAAAGAGTCCTCTCACTGTTTCCAAAGGGCGAAGAGCGCAATGGCTGGTTTTTACGCCAGCAGATGAGCATTTTTTGGATTTCGATGAAGATCTCTTCGCTAAGATTTTTGAAAAATTAGTTAGGCCGCAGTTGGAATATGCTGCACAAGCAGGGAGACCCTGAGCATCGAAAAAGTATAAAGGAGAGCCACCGAATGCTGAATGTTCAAAGCTTGCAACCCTCATCGTTTCTCCATATATCGCACTTAATTTTACGTTAAAAATAGGTTACTAAAAGGTCCATGCCTATTTCCCTCAATAAATTGAATTGAATTGAAATGAAAAAAAAACTAAACCATCCTCCTTTTTTCCTTTATAATCCTCCGCTACATACACCATGCTTGGTGATTTTGGCAGTAAAGTTTAGTTTGCTGCGTCAGTCGATTATACTCTGGGGTCAGATTCCCTCGGCAATGGATGGTGTTTGGATTTTGTTAACCGTTGTTGGCGGCACATGTGACCGAAGGCAGCATTTGGCATAATTCGGGGCAGTCGATACAGATAGCAGCATACCTCGAAGGTATGGTATGCGTAGAGTATCATTCACAACTATTCCTTTGTGTTGAATGAATACCAACACCCCTTTACATAAGGTAGTAATAGTCACACTTGGAGAGCTGGAAATTGATTTCGGTCAAGGAGAAGCAAATACTATGGCGTTATTTTGAATCTAGATGGCCAGTGAAAAGTGTTTGTACAAAAATTCCACTATTATTATCCTGAGCGCTACCGGCAGCCTCTAGGTTAATCAACTCTCTAAAAACCACAATTCTCAACGGATATTGTGCGATAATAAACCGCAATACCGATGTATGACGAACAGTACAGTAAAGTTTTGTGGAGATCAAACTACTGTTTGTGAAAAAGCTGCAAACGTTGAAACGGCGCATGTGTTCACTTTCATGTTTGTCGAAATTATGAAGCCAACACCACGAAAATTTCCGATTCTG
>WEDG01003386.1:0-45301 GCA_017591395.1 Schistocephalus solidus | reverse complement strand
TGAGAATTGGTGAATTGAACAGTCTCAACTATTGTATCCACTTCGAAGACATCGGTGGGGATATCGTATCTCGTTTCCTCTGTAAAAATCTGACCGGAAAAAAATTCCGAAAGATGATCAGCCTACTTTGGATTTAAAATTTTTCCACTTAATGTCCACAATCACCTCCAGAAGTGGCATAAATAGAAGTCATCATGGTCCAGTCTCTGCCCACCTGTATTAGGAAAAAGGGGTAATCGCAGTTGAAGGCAGCAATATCGTTCAGCTGTGTGATAATAATCGAGAAATCGGTTAGTTACGGTGGTCAGAATAATCACCTGTGTAACTCATTGAGGCTTGCTCCCTGTGAGCTGGTGGCTTTGGTAGGGCTGAGCGCACTTAGTGCACATATTGTGCCTGCCATTGAGTAGACCACAGATTTGGGCATTGGAATTCACCGAGGTAGATTTCCTGGTGGTGGTTAATGCCGCTTATGGGTAAAAAGTTAACAGTGTGTGAAGAAGTGCATTAGCCGAATGTTTCTGCAAATGATGGCATGTCCTTTTTCGATTGAATGCTTTAGACATGGCTCTCAAAGACAACCATACACATTGATTTTGCCCTGAATTGCGTGGTCCAATTTAGTCGATAAAAATTTCAGACCAGGAACAAAACCAACTCCATGGGTATTTTATTCAGGTCCCTGAGGGTCTGTGAAAAAGAAATTTATAGAGTCGGTTGGTAGGGACGCCTTGTATGTTCACCTAAACAGGTCACGGGAATAGGATCCGCAAACACTTACCCAAACGTAAAACCAGACTCTAACTTTAATCTTAACCCTAGACATACCCTAAACCTAAAACCACCTTTACAGACAACATGAAAATGACCTTAACTCTTAGCATCAGCATGACCCTAACCCCAATTCTGCACTTAACCTCAAACTTAAGCCTAACCATAAATTTAACCTTTAATGTGTACAGCTGGTCGATTTATGCCAAAGTGTATGCACTGAGCGATTGAACAGAGAGGGTAGTTTGTATGGTCATGTTCAGTAATCTCCATACCGCCAGCTGAAAGAACAAAAGACAGCAATAGATACGCGAAGTGTGGCGCATATTGTATGTCATCAGAAAGGACGGTCGAACTGTCCCATATAAGATTGAATGCATGTACTGGAAGTGTGTACGAAGAGCAAAAGTTGAGTTAGCACTTTGTACTATTCAGCTTAAAGGTTATGTACCACATGACTCTGTCTGTGTGAAAACCGCGTCCAAGTGACTGCTCGCCGACACTATATCTATGCAATCATCCGGAGGTTTTACACAGAAGGCCAACATGTGAATGCATCTCAGATATTCTTGCCCAATGCAGCGAAGTTAAATTTAGCTGTCTAACTGCAGGTCAGAATTGAAGCATAGCCGTCTACGCGAATACCTTAATATATTCTCCGAAACATGAGGGCCCGCAGAAAAAGTTTGTCTATTTTTCAACCCTAGGGTACGCGGTGTAAACGATTTAAGGGAACAAACATGCCTGCTCTGTGATATTCATGAGTTATGTCTATATAGATCTCGCAGTGTATCATATATACATGCGGATTTCAGAATGTGACTGTGAAAAATATGCCTCTCCCCAACGGTAGGTTACTTACTGTCAACTATGCTCTTATCACGTCACAAACTCATGTTCAAACATCACCTTTATCGAGCACTATAATTAACCATCCATGGCAGTATGTGTGAGTTTCCTAATTTAGCTCAATTTCAGAGATGCTAAATGACGCCACGGGCCACCACTCAACCTGTATAAAGATCATTGACGACCATGCAACTTCCTTAGGTTGGCTGAAAGAACACGCAAGTCAGCGTTGAATAATTTACGTGAACTTCCACGCTCGTGACTATATGCATACAGTGTAGACTCTATCCCGGGACATGCTAGCCCGACACGGAAGGGACCAGCCATCATTGCGGAACCGATGCAGAGATTCGAGTTGACAGGTGAGTCTAACCTTGATCCCTCAGCACAAAAGCTGTCCCTGACAAACCAAGCATTTCAGCTACTAAAATGTGACCTCTTTACTACCGCAGTCGCCCAACATACACTAACATGTCTCGTCCATGAGTGAGACGTAGGGGGAGGTTGCTGCCCGGCTGACCTCTGGGCGCGCAACCTAAGTTCGAACTAAAGTATCTTCAAAGCGTGTAAATAGCCTGTGAACTGTGTTGGTTCTCGAGACATGTAGAACCGCGATCGAAATCACGACAAAGTGACAGACAGACCACAGCGGCCAGTTAGTGTTATTGGATCATGCACTTCGCTGGACTACTATAAACGGACGATGTGACGGGAATCCTTTTCTGGGATGATGATAAAATTCGGACAAATTTTCGTCCAATCTAGTGGCCGTAATGTCCTACGTGCTCTAAATACCTCATATGCAAAGGGATTGCGTGCATTTACCCTGTTCCCTCCCGCATTCACTCGTCCAGGAAGGGGGATCAATGTGAGACGTAGGAAAGATGACTCCTACAAATAACCATTGACCAAATGTCGTACAGTGCGCATGGTTACCGCCATACTAACCCTCCAGAATTCACCGAATTAGTGACTGTTGATGACAAAGTTTAGGGTAGGTAACCGGAAATTATCTCATTCTAGTCAGCGGCAACAAGCTGCTTTGGCGTGTCGGTACGATGGAGAGTGTTGTACGCTCATGCCACAAAGCTAGCTGATTCCGCCTAAATCTGCAGATGTACGTACTATATGTGTAGAACTGCTCATTAAGTTATAGGACTGCGTGCTTTAAATGGCTTCCGGTAGGGCCTCGTAGCTCACTTGCCTAGAGCGTTGGCTGGTGTGGGCTCAAATCCCACAGAGTTTTTCACATGTTGGTCGAAGGATTTATTCAAGTCCTCTATTGATCATGTATTCAATTAATAGATTTATGCGGTGGCTCAGTTACCAGCTCTGACCAACTTATTAAGACGTTGTATTTTGCGTTCGCCTGGGGAAAAGCTTCTGTACAGTCCAGTTCTCTTTCACTTTTAATTAGGTGACTGATCGTCTCCGATTTATGCCATAGTTGTTATGACGGCACGCGAGGCTTAATGGTGTTACAGACGTTTTAGCTAGACCCTCCTACGGAAAAGATTTCCGTTGCAACATCCGAACAAAATTCGAACATCATGACGTGCAAATACAAGGTAATATGAGGCGTTTCATCCTCATCAACATACAATTTATCCACCGTAAATGTTGATGATCCAAAGGGATCTTTCAACTACCTACGCTAATCCAATATTTCCCTATTTCACCCGAGAAACACTAAAACATTTACTGCCAGCGTCGCTAGTGCCATTCATTATAATGCGGCTGAGTATGGACGTATTCCCATGGCATATGCTACCTTCTGGTTGAGACGAGTGTTGGCAGACAAGTAACCATCCGCACAAGCAGACAACGTTACTTAGCTCATCGAAGGTTTCTCCTTAACATTCACCCACCTTTCTCTCAGTCTACTAGCCAATTTGGCTACCTTTATACTACGACGCATAAATAGAAGCTTATGTACGGCATTCGCTGTTCCTCGGTGTACATTTTATTTCGATCCAATTGAATATTTCAGCCTACTTAAAATCCTAGCCCGATATTTCTACGTTGAACAAGCAAACCACGTCATATCTCGTCCCAACAAACCGTCCTGCCCCTAAACCAGTACAAAAATAACACGGAAGCAAGATAAAAGGATTTCATTTATGACAAGTTGCACAAGCAGCCTAACTAATGCCATTCATTATACTGCAGTTTGTGCCACTCATGTTGTCCCTGCCCCTTCTCGTTCCAGGCGGCGCCACCCGTCCGCCACTGGTGTTCAGGCTTGCCGTGCATGTAGGGGTCAAGGGGGTGGCATCAAGTGACTCCTCCTCCGTGGAATCAGGACCGGTAGTAGTGTCCTCACTCGCCTCCATGCAGGTTCCCAAGACGATGGCTGTCAGGAGGGGACAGATCTGAAGTTTCATCTCGTGGGGTCATGCTTAGATGGTGGCAACATCGTGTATTTATACTATACTGGGCGATTTGCGAGGCCCAGGGCCCATGCTGTGATTGGATGACATGGTCTGACGACCCAATGTCTTCTCAAGCTCGCTGTCAACGTGTGATATGATTGGGCAATTTAGGAAACCGCCTGGCCAACCTCTGAGTGCACAAATTGCTTTCGAACTTACTTCATGCTCAAGCATCTAAATGGCCTTGTTCCTCCCCACGGTCGGCTTTGCTTAATTACGGGTAATAAACCTCTAGCATTGAGCGATTATCTTACTAACAGATAAAGTGCTCCGAGTGTTCAGCTGATATCGTATGCGTTTTGCCCATTAAACCCTTTGTGGTTCTATCGCTTTAAGCAAAGAACGGTTACTTGCCCGAGGACTTGAGAAGGACTACTCCAGATTTAATTTCTTGTGTATGAGTTTAAATACGCTTATATATAGAAGGATTTGAGCTCTTTGACATTAAAATTTAGACTTTTAATGTGAAATAGTAAAGCACAGATCAATACATACTCGTCTTTCTAAAATGTTCACATCAGACCATGTGTAGTTAAGTGAAAAACATGGCCTTTTTGACAACCATACACATTGAGTTAGCCCTAAATAGCGTGGTCCAATTAAGTCGCTGAAAATTTAAGACCAGGAGCATACCAACTCCATGGGTATTTCATTCAGCTCCCTGAAGGAAGGTGAAAAGAAAATTATAGAGTCGGTGGTATGTTCACCTCAACAGGACATCGGAATAGGAGCAACCTAACGTAAAACCGAACTCTCAATTTAATCTTAACCCTAGACCTACCCTCAACCTTAACATTATAAAGACCTTAAAATTTAGCCTAATCATAACCCTAACCCCAATTCGGACCTTAACCTCAAGCTTTAGCCTAACCCTAAATTTAACCCTGAATGTGTACAGCTGGTCGATTCATGCCAAAGTTTGTGCACTTAGCGATTGATCAGCGAGAGTGTTTGGTATGGTAATGTTCACACCGTCAGCTGAAACACCATAAGATAGCGATAGATACTCTTGACAAACAGAGACTTGGGGTGCTCAGTGGATGTCGTTGGAAAGTGCGATTAAAGACACGGCTCCCAGTTTGACCTCGTATCTCAAATGGTTACAACATTGGCTATACTAGGTCCTTCGAATTCGACCGAGGCTGCCGAGCTTTTCAAAATTGACCACTTTACACCCGCATTCGCCCCAACATACGCCAACATGTCTCGTGCACGAACGGGTATCGATTTACGACGAAGGGAAGATGACTCCTACTAATAACCATTGACCAAATGTCGTACAAACAGTGTGCATGGTGAGCTACTGTTGCTGATGCATTTTAGCGTGGGTAACTAGGAATTATCTTGTTCTAGTCGGTGGCTAGTCGGTGGTCCAATTAAGTCGCGGAAAATTTAAGACCAGGAACATACCAACTCCATGGGTATTTTATTCCGTTCCCTTAGGGCCGGTGAGAAGAAAATTATAGTGTCGGTGGTATGTTCACCTCAACAGGACATCGGAATAGGAGCAACCTAACGTAAAACCGAACTCTCAATTTAATCTTAACCCTAGACCTACCCTCAACCTTAACATTATAAAGACCTTAAAATTTAGCCTAATCATAACCCTAACCCCAATTCGGACCTTAACCTCAAGCTTTAGCTTAACCCTAAATTTAACCCTGAATGTGTAGAGCTGGTTGATTTATGCCAAAGTTTGTGCACTTAGCGATTGATCAGCGAGGGTGGTTGGTATGGTCATGTTCACACCGTCAGCTGAAACACCACAAGATAGCGATTGATACGCTGGACAAACAAATATATATATATATATTTCGAAGTAAAGAAGTTCTTTGGGAAACAATGAGTAACTTTATTATATAAATTTGCGACATTGGTTCCCCAAGTCGTCGTTAGACCTGTGGCAAATGTGCAAAACACAGTTAAAATTTAAAATGTGTCGGAAAATCAATATTGATGAATCAGCACTGCCTATAAATGTCATTGTATATGAACATCTCAATATGATTGGCTACCGCCTTTTCAACTTTTCCTTGAGATTGTTGTACATGGCATCCAATTCAATGTGCCGATTAATGCACGAGTCATCAGAATGAATGGTCTCTAAGAATTACCGGCCTCCTTTCGATGGGCAGAAGCCAACAATGCTAGTTTTGTCCCATGCAAATTTTTGCCCAGTTTCTAGTGTATGCATGGCAATTTAAGACAGGTGGTCTCGTCTCTTTACAGCCGACTGAGGTTCGTGTAGGCGTGAAGAGACTGATTTTCCTGTTTGGCCGCAATACACAAAATTACAACTGTTACATGGTATTTTGTGAACGGCTTCTTTTTTATCTAAATAGCCAACCCTATCCGTAGGATGTACAAGCTGGTTTCAAATTTTAGTCGTTGGTTTGTGCACCACGTAAATTTGGTGCTTCCGCAGGTGTCTTTCAACGAGTTCAGACACGTTCTTAATGTATGGAAGTGTTCGCCAGTTTTTTATTGTGGGCGCATTAGCATCCATTGACAACTCCCTAGGGTTTCTGGACAAATTACGAAGAATTAACATTGCAGCAGATGAAATAATGGTGTCTTTCGATGGTGTTTCTTTCTTCACATCCATACCATTAGATCTGGCAAGGCAATACACAGAAGAATTACTCCACGCTTATGACATGGATAGTCTTACATCTGCCTTGCTTGAACTCTTGGACTTATGCTTCGAAATAATTTTTTCATTCTCACAAGAGTTCTATCAACAGCAAAAGGGAGCCACTATGGGCTCACCCATCTCTGGCTTCCTAACGGAAGTAAAAATGGAAAAATTAGAAGCTACTGCCTTACCACTGTTTAACCCCAAGTTATGGGTACGCAACGTTGATGACACGTTTGTCATCGTTAAAAGGGACTGACTGGAAACACTACACAATATTATTAATTCAACGATACCCGGAATAACCTTTACGCTCGAAAAAGAAATTGACAACCAACTACCTTTTCTTGACGTCCTCGTACAGCGAAAGACTGACGGGAACTTTGAAACATCAGTTTACCGCAAAAAGGCTAATGCGGATGTTATCCTACATTATGAGAGCGACCACCCTGTCGCCCACAAACAAAGCGTGGTTAACACACTCATCAATCGAGCAAAAACCCACTGTTCTACCAAGGAAATTTACCAAATTGAACTCACTTATCTATTCAAACTGTTTTCCAGCAACGGTTACCCTAGATATTTTGTACATAGATGCATGAGACATCAAGAATTGAAAGAAAAAGAAAAAGATAAGGGACTAGATTGCATACATATATATATATATATAAAAATAGAGACATATATGACGGGGCGGGTGTGGCCGGGTGTGCACCCGTTCCACGTGGTCAGGTAGGGGAGATATATATCCAGGGGTGAGGAGGTGTCCCACGGTGTGTACCTCGGAGCGCAGGAAGAGACATTTTGACGGGGTTAGTGAAAGGTTATATGAGCTATTTTGGCCTACCGGAACACCCTACTACTACTACTACTACTACTACTACTACTACTACTACTACTACTACTACTACTACTACTACTACTACTACTACTACTACTACTACTACTACTACTACTACTACTACTACTACTACTACTACTACTACTACTACTACTACTACTACTACTACTACTACTACTACTGCTAATGCTACTACTACTACTACTACTACTACTACTACTACTACTACTACTACCACTACTACTACTACTATTACTACTACTACTACTACTACTACTAATACTACTACTACTACTAATACTACTACTACTACTACTACTACTACTACTACAACTACTACAACTACTACTACTACTTATCAGACTTCTAATAATATCAATACTACTTCTAATATTATTACTAATAATAATACGCTAATGACTACTATTACAACCACTGTTAATAGTAAAACTACTACAGTCACCGTTACCACCATCATTCGGATCTGGAAAATGCACTCAAATGTATTTATTGGAATTCCAAAAACTTATGGTAAAACTGACCCACCATATTACCTAAATTAAACATACCATACCAGTTAATTTAAACACAGAGCACTTAATTGCTCAGATAGAACTATAGGAAATATGAAAAAATCGTACTGTCAGAAATACTGTTTGGGAGAGTATTTGGGCGTAATTCAAGGTTATAGCACTAAGCTCAATGTTTTGAGATAGGCGGAACGACTACGTTGGCTACAAGGGCCTTCGTACCATTCATTTCCTCTCCCCGTCAAGCAATGCAGAACTGCTGAAATATATGCTCTGCAGCCTGATGCACGTCAGAGCATGGGGATGACTAAAGTTTGTTTGAAAGTAGGGAGATCCGCCTAGCATGGTTCAATCCGACAAGTTTAGCTTCTGTGTCAGCGAAAATCTCCGCTGCCAACCCGGCTCCCGACTCCACGATGAAAACCACTGCCACCACTTCCGTCACTCACACTACCGAGTGATCCCCATCGGACGACTCATAACCTCATGTCACAGTTATCACCACCACCTTCACTAACAGCAATGGGGACTCGATCCTTAACTGTCCACATTGCGACCGCACATTCACCTCACGCATCAGCATGGTCGGTCACTTGCAATTCCATTGCACAGTGACTGGTGAAGCAGTGCCTGGAACAACAACCCACAGAAGAGATCGCCGCATGCACTGCTACCACGCATTCACTAACCACATGGGTCTATCTTGTAAAATGCACATCCATGACAGCGGCATTCATCGTAATATCTACAAAACCGATAACCACACACATCTTCCACTCCACCACGGATAAGAACCACTCAGCGACTCCAAATTTATCTTGCCCACACTGCGCCCGTAACTTCACCTCACGCATCAACCTGATTGGTCACCTGTGAATCCCTCGCACAAAGTCTAGCGAACCAGTGCCTCAACCACCATCGCATATCTGAGATTAGCACGGTGTCCTAGAAACCGAGGCGTGGAAGGCTGTCAATCTGGCGCTTACATCAGACCACGCCGTCAGCCCAGTGTGTATTGTGCGTTGAGTCGCTGACCAGGGGACTGGAAGTGAGACGGCGATGGCTCCTCCATACCCCTTTGTTTTGTGAATCCTGTTGTGTGCGTTATGGGGGCCAGGTCATGCTGTGGCGCACGAAGACGGATACGCCGACCCGTCAGTCAATGCGCCCACCCCCACATCAGACAACTGACCGGCTCGGACGGTGGTCTGATTGTGAGAGTAGGGGAGAGAGTGAGGTCAACCGCTCAGTGCATTTTTCTCACTATAAACAGACTGACGCGCTTGAAAATATCATGGTGCGCTTAAATCCGTGGCTTGGAAGGTTGCCACCTGAAGGGATAGCTCGGACCAGGTGGTCAGCCAGTGGGTGCATTTGTGTGCAATGAATGACTGGCGGACTGAGAGTCCGGGTGCAGTGGCACCTTCTTAATATGGCCTTTATGGCACTCGCACTCAGTTGGGATCAGAGCCAGGTGTGGTGGTACGCGCAGGGGTAGCTAAGGCCGCGCCAGCCACCTGCGCCCTCTCCCTTCTCCAATCTTCTTGACTCTGTCATGACAATGGGCTCAGGTGGAAGAGGAGGAGAAAGTGCCGTAACGTTAAGCGCCGTGAGTCGGAAGGTCTCCAACTGACAATTACACTCAGATCTCGCCGTCAGTCCAATGTGTGTTGTGTGGAGTGGCTGACTGGTGGTCTGAGAGTCAGACTGCGATGGCTCCTTCTTAACGTGACCTCTGGTTATCTCACACATGTGAGATGTAAGCCGTTCAACCTCCTGTTGTGTGAAATCCTGGTGCTTGTGTTTGGGGGGCCAGGTTGTAGATACAAATCAGGTTTTATTCTCTACGAGAGTGTATCTTGATGTCCCGGATTCTAAAGGATTCACCATTCCGGTAAAGCGCCAAACGAATAGGAGATAAGTGAGAGGATCAAATCCAAGCACTTCATTGTGAGGTAGCTCTTTTACGGTGCTGGTTAACTGCCATCACGTCCAAAGAGTCTCCATGAGTAATAAGCAGATAGTTGTCTCTTATCGCAAATATTATTTTGCCTTTCCTTGCCTGTTCTTCGGGAATTCGGCGTCAATCCAGGCCGTTACAGCGCCGAAAAATGTGGACTGATTTCTATGAAAATCCGATTTTAAGACAAAGCATTCGATATATTTTTACGCCGGATGAGAATGTCACTCCTTCATCCACTTCTCAGGGATCCCTAAATATTCGGTTAAAAAAGCGAAAGGAGGAAGTAAACATTTGCTAACCGATAGTAAAGGTATCGCCTAATCATCTATTATGTCAACTTTTACCCTCATACTTTCAATAAGGTACTCCGCTTTCATTTTCTCGCATTCATCGGTAAAATACTGTCCTTATAAATTGGAAAACAATAATCAGGAACGCCCAGCACTACACTCTCCTACTAATATCAATCGATTCAAGCGATGCTTCTAGTCTGTTCTCAAATCGATCGATTTTCACTCATCTGCAGAACTGACACCTCCGGTCCAAGCCTCATCGAAATTTTGCACTGGCGTCGCTTCCCTCGTGAATTCTTCCAATCCAAACACCCCATAGCAATCACCGACAAACCTAAACACAGCGGAAGAAACGAAGGAAAAAGATGAGGCAGTTAAGGATCGCGAGTTGATCATTCTAATAGAATCCAGTTGGCAAGCTCCAGGCCGGAAAAATAGCATCATGACTACAGAGAAAGAGCTGTAGAAAAAGAAAAAAAACAGAAGAAGGGATCATGAGGTGTGACAAGGGCAAGATGGCTGGACGAATACGGGCCAAGGCAGGCAATGTGAGATATGAAGTTGACTTTGTTCCGTCCCCCCACCTCTGGGAAACAGCCGTTCGGATGAGAGATAGGTGTGTGGGTGTGTGAGATTACGTGAGGAGGAACGACAGCACGTGGTCACTTGCAGCCACAAGACTTGACAATCATATTCTCGTAACGACGTAGGACGACATTGTTCTCGCTTTCAAAGTACAGCATCGGCAGAGCCACGAGCTCGTGGGGAACACAACAGGGTCGCGGCACCGGAGAGTCCGGCCGGTGCACATGGTGCCAAATGCTCTGCACGACGGCGTGGTTCGTGGGGAAGAGTTCCTGACCCAGAGGGAAGCGGCACTTGCCAGTGCAGAGGCCGGCGTCGTATTGACTGGGTGAAATTATCCACTTGTTCCAGCCTATGTCCGCAAACTTCACTACCATGGGCTGCAGACGACAGTAAGCAGCTTGAGGACGTTGGACATGTTTTAACAGCTGCTGTCTGCGCTGTCAATGCGAGAAGGAAAGTAGCAAGTCAGTGGAAGGGATAAAAAAATGCAACAAGGGTTTTGGCGCTCGGCGTGGCTCTTGGGACTCCTTGAACCGCAGAGGTGTTACTGTAGAGTTAGTTTATAGAGTACCACCCAAAAAATGTACCTTGGGATGATCATTCAAGTAGATGAATGTTAAATCACTAAAGGTGCATTTATTTTGGAAAATTCGTTGGGTTTAATGGTAGTTCTGTCTCAGCTCACGTAGACGAATCTGACCATAAGCCCTCTGTAAAATCGCTTTGAAGTGTGCACTGAATTGCAGTTTTTACCTTTTTTTCAATTAATAATATTCATTAAATATATGTGCTTCTCTTGTGTTTATTTCCATACATTGACTATCTCCATCTTTTTCTTTGCAACTTTCGGCCTGATAACTTGAATGGTCGATTAACTAGTTCCTTCACATTAGTGCACCAATAGGCTTCGTTCTATGAGCGTTATAGATTTTTTTGTAAAATCTAGTCGTCTTTCTGACACTGCCATAGACCAAGGTTGACCTGTGTTGGCAGAAAACTGGTCAAATTTGCCTTTTTTCGACAGTCAGGGCTGAGTACAGTGTCTGTTTATAACGACTTCTGTCTTAACACGTTCGTTTGAAAATTTTTGTTTTGAAGCAATTTTTCAATATGAATTAGTTGAGCTTAAATTAATTTCGTATATCAAAATAAAACCTATATTTACTTCAAAGCCCTTCTTCATTCTATCAAACATGTTAAACTCAAGCTTTTCCGATTCAATGGAATGAAAAGATAATGGTAACGCTTTTTGCGCTTGCAAGCCCCAATAATGGCACATATGCGCGTAAGTGGCCGCATAGCAGCAAAAACTAAAATAAAAATACTCATGGAAAAAAACGATCATAATTTTTTTTAGGCAAACAGGACACAGGAATAGGAACTCCCCGTTTTGACGTTTTGATAATACGCATAATATATATATATATATATATATATATATATATATATATATATATATATATATATATATATATATATATACCATGTATGCCAGGTTGCCATACTTGGGATTTGGTATGACTGGCTGATGACGGCTAATAAGCCAGAAATGGCCATTCCAGTCTCCCTGGTCTTTGTCAGTTCCACTTTAAAAACATATGCTAAATGTCGCTATTCGACTGCCTGCGAGGGCTCTAGTCTGAGCTGCAGGGCACAATGAAACATACATGTTCCTTAAGCAGATCGGTGAGCAACACACTATCATATATATACAGTAGGTATCCTAAATCATGAAATCTGATGGATTTCATGAATTATGGCCCATTTCGCGAAATCAGCGCACACTGCGTTCACCAAAATTTTAAAACAATAAAGAACCGATCGTAAGGAAATTTATGTTGTTGTCAGTTGTCTGATGCGGAAGCGGGCGCAGCTGCTGGTGACCTCGTCTACGTGTACTACGTACACGACCTGGCCCCCAGAACACAAACACCAGGATTTCACACAACAAAGGGTTGAACGGCTTAAATCTCACATTTGTGAGATAGCCAGGTCACGTTAAGAAGGAGCCATCACAGCCTGACTCTCAGACCACCAGTCAGCCCCTGCACACAACACACATTGGACTAACTGCGAGGTCTGAGTGAAATTGTCAGTTGGCAACCTTCAAACCGCGGCGGTTAACGTTACCGCACACTCTTATCCTCCCCCACCTGAGCCCGGTATCACAACACAGGCAAGAAGACCGGAGATGAGAGAGGTCGCAGGTGGCTGGCGCGGCTGGAGCCGCCCCTGGGCGTACCACCACACCTGGCTCGGATCCCACAGAGTGGGAGTGCCATAAAGGCCACATTAAGAAGGAGCCATTGCAGCTTGACCCTCAGCCCACCAGTCAGCCACTTCACACAAAACACACATTGTGCTGACCATACATTCCGAGTTATTCCGTCAGTTGGCAACCTTCCAAGCCACGGCTTTTAGCGCACCGTGATAGTTTCAAGCGCGTCAGCTTGTTCATAGTGAGGAAAATGCACGTAGCTCTTGACCTCACGCTCTCCCACACCCCCACAATCAGCCCACTGTCTGAGCCGGTCAGTTGCCTGATGTGAGAGTGGGTGCATTGGCTGACGGATCGGCGTACCCGTCTTCGCACGCCACAGCATGACCTGGCCCCCATAATGCACACACCAGGATTCACTAACTCAGGGGATTTGGAGCAGCCATCGCTGTCTGACTCCCAGTCCACTGGTCAGCCATTAAACACACACAGCACATACACTAGGCCGATTCGTGCGCTGAAGGTGCGGTGACAGCGCGGGCATGTTGGAAGGGCCTGAAAATCAGCCATGTTGGTCCGGGGCGCTGGTGGCTATCGTGCCGCTCATTTGGTCTTGGCAAGATGATCCTGTTGGCTTCGTAGATTGCAGCCCCTTTCTTCACTGTTTTCCTCCAAGCCGATCGATTCCGGGCAAGGTCCTCCCAGGACTCCGGGTTGATCTCCAATTGCTTCAGGGAGGTCTTCAGAGTGTTTTTGTAGCGTCTTACTTGACCCCCTTGTCGACGAGAACCCATGGCGACATCTCCATCGAAGAGTAGTATGGGTAGCCTTTCGTGGTCCATCCGCACAAGTTGACCGCTCCAGCGCAGCTGCAGTTGTTTCAACTGAGCGTAAATGCTGAGATTGCCTGTTCGTTCTAGCCCTTCCGTGTCCGGTATCCTGTCTTGCCAACTCAGCTTTAGTATTCTGTGGAGACAGCTGAGATGGAAGTGCATCCGTCGTTTGTTGAGGAGTTGGCCATCCATCGGTAGGCGATGCGGATCCCGGGGCGTTTGTCACGGTAGGCATTTATTAACATGGCAGAGAACATGAGGCTGAAAAGGGTAGGCTCAAGGACGCAGCCCTGCTTAACTTTGTTGGTCACTGCGAATGCTTCAGATACTGTCCCGTTGTCAGCAACGCGTGCCATCATCCCGTCGTGAAGCTGACGTACCAAATGCATGAACCGTTCAGCCCAGCCGAATTTCTGCATGATTTTTCACAGCCCGTCGCGATTCACCATGTCAAAGGCTTTAGTCAGATCCACAAACGTAGTGTAGAGGCGAGTCCGCATCTCTTGGAACTTCTCTTGCAGCTGGCGAGCAGCGAAGATCGTGTTGATTGTTCCTCTGTGTCGTTGGAAGCCGCATTGGCTTTCCGGGAGCAGTCCTTGTTCCAGGTGAGCGTTCAAGCGGTTGAGGAGAATGCGGGCGAAGATCTTTACAGCGATGTTTAGTAGCGAAATTCCTCTGTGGTTGTCGCAGAGTGGGTGGTTCCCTTTCTTCTTGTAGAGGTGGACAATGGTGGCGTCTTTTGAAATCCTGAGGGACTTGTCCTTGGTGCCACATCTCCTGGAAGAGCACTATGAGTCGACTCATCAGCTGGGGTCCACCATGCTTCTAAATCTCAGCAGGGATCGTGTCCGAGCCAGGTGCTTTCCCGCTGGAGATTTGCTGCAGGGCTCTGATGGTTTCTTGGAGAGAGGGCGGGAGATCAAGTTTGGCGTTGATTTCCATTTCAGGCAGGCGATCGATGGCGGCGTCGGAGATGGTGGAGGGCTGGTTGAGAACGCTTTGAAAGTGTTCTGTCCATCGCGTCAGGATTTGCGTCTTCTCAGTGAGCAGCGTCCTGCCATTGGCACTGAGAAGAGGGGTGGTGCCTTTGACGGGAGGTCCGTAGACAGTCTTCGTGGCGGCGAAGAAGTTCTTCCACTCGTTTTGGTCCGCGTACCCTTGGATTTCCTCGGCTATGCGCGTCACCCAGGCATCCTGCATCTCCCGCAGCCGTTGCTGTACAAGGCGGCGACTTCGGTAGAAGGCTGTCTTGTTTGCAGCCTTAGGGCGATCGATGTAGGCTTTGCGTAACTGGTTTTTCTCGACGAGCAGAGCGTTGATAGCGCGTCGTTGTCATCGAACTAGTCTTGGTACTGACGACGTGCGCGGCCGAGGACATCCAGGGCAGTGGATTGGGATGGTGTCACTCAGCTGACATCAGCGGTTCTCAACGGAGATGTCCGCGTCGGCGACTGGAAGGTTGGCTAGACGGTTGGCCACTTCGTTGATGAAATGAAGATGGTGAGCAGGCACATTCAACAACAGTATTCAACTTACCTTGTGCTCGCTTACCTTGGGGTATCCTGCAGGGTTGCAGGCGGAGGCTTATCTTGGAGATCCATCGGCATCGCGGATCGCCTTTGTCACCAACACGTCCTGTTTATCTCGCCTCCGAACGAGAACATAGTCCAAGAGGTGCCAGTGTCTCGATCGAGTATGTACCCAGGTCGCTTTTGCCGCTTTGGGAGGTGGAAGGTGTTGGTCAGAATAAGGCGGTGTTCAGCGCAGGTTCGTAGGAGAAGAAGACCGTTGTCATTGAAGCCAGCGAGTCCATGGGGCCCAGCACTCCTCTCCACGAGGCACGGTCTGTGCCGACGAGGGAGTTGAAGTCACCAAGGACAATTAATTTATCGGCCTTCGGCATAGTCGCCAAGAGGGAGTGTAGATCCTCGTAGAATTTGTCCTTCGCCACATCAGAGCTCGTCATTGGGGGAGCGTAGGCACTGATAATGGTTTGCGCACTTGTCTCCCTCAAGAGGCAGGCAGAGGCTCATAAGGCGATCATTGATACCCTGCGGTAGACAGGGCAGACGTTCCACGATGCCGTCCCGAATGGCAAAGGCGACACCAGCGTCGCGTCGCTCTGCCTTTGGTCGGCCGCTCCAGAAGAAGGTGTAGCCGGCACCCACCTCCTCCAGCTGACCCTGTTCAGAGAATCGGGTCTCGCTGAGAGCAACAATGTCAACCTTTTAGCGCGCCCGTTCCCGAGCGACTAGAGCCGTCCTCCGTTCCGGTCGGTTGCTCCTTCGATTGTCTAAAAGGGAACGAACATTCCAGGCTGCTAGTGTGAGCGGACTCACCCGAGTAGCCCGGAGGGTACCCCGAAGGGTACGGTTGGGGGGATTGGGAGAGGAATTGTTTTTGATATTTTTCAAAGTTTTTCGACCACATGTAATGGCAGTCTGCTAGCCACGGTTTGCTGCAGCTGTTGTGAGACCCAGCATTTGTTTAGGGCACCTTTTCTAGCCCCCTCCCCCGCGAGGAGGTTAACAGTGCTATCCCTAAATAGGGCTGCTTAGTCGCCCAGGCGGCTGCTAAACTCCACTATGGGTCATGATTTGGGTTAGTAAGAGAACGACCGATTCGCCTGGGCCATCTACGTGATTGCATGTCGTCCTCGCCGTAGGACTTTTCGACCGTGGGAAAGGAGGGAAGGGTGAGGATAGACGGAGAAGAGGAGAGGTAGAAACAAGAGTAAGAAGGGGGAGAGAGAGGAGGGGACAGGGGATTGGGGTGGGAAAAGAAGAGGAGGAAGGGCAGGGAGGACGGGAGAGGGCAAGAACAGGGGTAAGGGAGCATACGTACCGGGTGTGAAGACACACACAACACCGACACCACCACTACCATGAACGACATTCCCCCAGCCTCTCCCGATATCTCCTGCCCACACTGCGCCCGCAAATTCAACTCACGCGTTTGCCTGGTTGGTCAATTGCGAATCCATCGCACGGAGGCTGGTGAACAAGTGCCTGGGGCCGGGCCCACCTCCACTGCCTCACTGCTCCCGCAAATTAACACACCGCATGGGCTTATTAGGACACATGCGCCTCCACGGCAACCTGCAGTAAACTACTGGAGGCTAAGCCACATCAGGGCACACTATCTACAACAATAAATAGACAAAACCCTCACCAACATCACGTGCCTGAGAATATCACGGTGTCCTAGAAACCGTGGCTTGGAAGGCTGCCACTCTGCCACTTACACCAAACCACGCCGTCAGCCCAGTTTATGTGCCGTGTGTATTGAGTGGCTGACCAGTGGACTCGGATTCCGACGGCGATGGCTCCTCCATATCCCCTGAGTAAGTAAATCCTGGTGTGTGCGTTATGGGGGCCAAGTGGCGTGCGAAGACGGGTACGCCGACTCGTCAGCCAATGCGCCCACTCCCACATCAGACAACTGATTGGCTCGGACGGTGGTCTGATTGTGGTAGTGGGCGAGAGAGTGAGGTCGACAGTTCAGTGCATTTTCCTCACTATAAACAATCTGACGCGCTTGAAACTATAACGGTGCGCTTAAAGCCGTGGCTGGGAAGGTTGCCAACTGACGGGAACACTCGGACCGCGTGGTCAGCCCAATGTGTGTTTTGTGCGGAGTGTTTGACTGGCGGACTGAGAGTCAAGCTGCAATGGCTCCTTCTTAATGTGGCCTTATGACACTCCCACTTCCGTGGGATCCAAGCCAAGTGTGGTGGTACGCCGAGGGGCGTTCCCGGCCACGCCAGCCACCTGTTTCTTCTCCCGCCTCCGGTCTTCTTGACTCTGTCAAGACACCAAGCTCAGGTGGGCGAGGAAGAGAGAGTGCGGTAGCTGCAGCGCAAGGCTTCTATCAATTAAAAATAATATACGCGCAAGTTACCGTTCCTGCACAACCATAGTGTGGAGCATACGGTGGGCGTCGTCGGACTATGATGGTCAAACTCTCGTAATATGAGTGCGTTAATGTGGCTTAGCCTACACTGGTTTACCGCAGGTTATCGTGGAGACGCATGTGACCTAAAAGACCAATGCGGTGTGTGAATGTGCATAGGCAGTGCAGACAGTTGTTTCAGGTGTGGCGGATGTATGTTTTTGCTCCTTGGACTGGTTCGCCAGTCTCTATGCGATGAATTCGCAGGTGACCGACCAGGCCAATGCGTGAAGTGGATGCGCCTTTACAATGAGGGCCGGATAAGTCGGGAGGTGCTAAGACGGTGGAGGTTGTGCGTTTAGTACTGGTTGGCGTGCTCATGGGTGGGCTGGGTGGGCGGTGTTGATGGATGCGCAAGATTTGTTAGGTGTGTCAGCATCGCGGTGAATTCCGCCTCCGGTCTTCTTGTCTGTGCGTGAGACCGGGCTCAGGTGGGGAGAGAAAAGAGTGTGCGGTAACGTTAAGCGCCGCGGTTGGAAGGTTTCTAACTGCCAATTACACTCAGACCTCGCAGCTAGTCCAATGTGTGTTGTGTGAATTGGCTGACTGGTGGTCTGAGAATCAGGCTGCAATGGCTCCTTCTTACCGTGACCTCTGGCTATCTCACACATGTGAGATGTAAGCCGTTCAACCCCCTGTTGTGTGAAATCCTGGTGCTCGTGTTTGGGGGCCAGGTCGTGTACGTAGTACATGTAGACGAGGTCACCAGCAGCTGCGCCCACTTCCGCATCAGACAACTGACCGGCTCTGGCAGCGGTTTGACTGTGGGGGTGGGGGAGAGAGTGAGGTCGAAAGCTCAGCGCATTTTCCTCACTATAAACAATCTGACGCGCTTGAAACTATCACGGTGCGCTAAAAGCCGTGGCTTGGAAGTGTGGTGGTACGCCGAGGGGCGACCCCGGCCACGCCAGCCACCTGTTTCTTCTCCCGCCTCCGGTCTTCTGGACTCTTTCAAGACACCGGGCTCTGGTGGGCGAGGACAGCGGTTTGACTGTGGGGGTGAAGGAGAGAGTGAGGTCGACAGCTCAGCACATTTTCCTCACTATAAACAATCTGACGCGCTTGAAACTATCACGGTGCGCTAAAAGCCGTGGCTTGGAAGGTTGCCAACTGACGGGATAACTCAGACCGCGTGGTCAGCCCAATGGGTGTTTTGTGTGGAGTGGCTGACTGGCGGACTGAGAGTCAGGCTGCAATGGCTCCTTCTTAATGTGGCCTTTATGGCACTCTCACTCTGTGGTATCCGAGCCAGGTGTGGTGGTACGCCCAGGGGCGGCTCCGGCTGCGCCAGCCACCTGCGTCCTCTCCCGCCTCCGGTCTTCTTGCCTGTGTTGTGATACCGGGCTCAGGTGGGGGAGGAGGAGAGAGTGCGGTAGATGCAGCGCAAGTCTACTATCACTTTAAACTAAATCACGCGCAAGTCACCGTCCCTGCTCCACCCTTCCATGGAGCATATGGTGGACATCGTCGGACTACGACGGTCGAACTGTCGTCGTCGTCGTCGTCGAATTCCGCTGTTGTGAGTGCGTATGCTACCGAATATGCCCATGCGGTGAGTGAATGCGCGATAGCAGTGAGGGTAGTGGATGTGGCGATCTCTGCTGTATGTTGCTGCTCAAGTTATTGGTTAGCCAGTATCTATGTGATGGATTCGCAAGTGACCGACCAGGCCGATGCGTGAGGTGAATGTGCAATCGCAATGAGGACAGATTAGGACCAAGTCCACATCACTGGAAGTGAGGGCGATGATGGCATCAGATGTTGAGTAGTGGGATTTGTTTTCATTGGTGGTGCCAGTGGTTGTTGTCGTGCGGTTCGAAGCAGAATTGTCAGATGAGATGTTCACTGACACAGAAATGGATCCCGTCGGATTTTTTCAGTGCGTCCGAAAGTGTTCAGCCAAGCTGATTCGCGCGATTAAGGTGCATTGACAATGCGGGCATATTTTGAGGGTTGGGTATTCGTGGTGATTGTCGGGGGGACTTGCGAATTTGGTGCCCCCTTTTGGCTTTGGCGGCGGCGATCTTGTTAGTTTCATAGATTGCTGCTTCTGTCTTCACTGTCCTCCTCCAGACCGGTCGGTTCCAGGTGAGATCCTCCCATTTTGGCGGGTTGATCTGCAGTTGCAGGCTTCAGCATGTCCTTTTAGCGTCGCATTTGACCCCTTTTTTGACGAGAACCTGTGGTGGCATCTCCATAGAAGAGTCGTTTGGGTAGTCGCTTGTCGTCTTGGCCACTCCAGAGCGGTTGTATTTGTCTCAGCAGGACCTAGATGCTTAGGATGCCTGTTCGTTCCAGCACTTCTGTGTCCATGATCCTGTTTTTCCATCCCAACTTTAGTAATTTGCGGGGGCAGCTGAGGTTGAAGTGGTTGAGTTTCTTTAACTGCTTCTTGTACAGCATCCAGGTCTCCTGTCCATACAGTTGCGTCGGAACGGTGACAGCTTTGTACATCTTGAGCTTGGTGCTGAGGTTGAGACTGTGTCCATTCCAGACGACGTTCTGCATGCATCCAAAGGTTTGACTGACTTTTGCGATCCAGAGGCTAACCTCATCCTCGATTTTGGTGCTGTGGGAGAGGCTGCTGCCCAGGTAGGTGATGGTGTCTACGGCTTTCATTGAGCGCCGTTGACATTAATTCGAGCTGCGTTGTAGGTGGTATTGGGTGATGGCTGCTGCATGACCACCGTTTTCTACGTGTTGATGCGCAGTCCGAAGATAAAACAAACGGCAGAAAAGAAGTTCCTGCTCCATTGCATGTCCTCTTCTGTCGTTGCGTTGAGGGTGCAGTCGTCAGCGAGGATAAGTTTGTGGATGGTGGTTGTGGATACACGCGACTGGGAGTGCATCCGCCGTTGATTAAGGAGTGGACCATCCATCCGGGAGGCGATGCGGATTTCGAGGCATTCATCACAGTAGGCATCCGTTATCGTGGCAGAGAACGTGAGATTGAAGAGTGAAGGCGCAAGGAAGCAGCCTTGCTTCACTCCGTTGGTCACTGCGAATAACTTTGAGACCATTCAGTTGTCCTTGACACACGCCATCCTACCATCATGGCGTTGATGCATCAGGTGAGTGAATCGTTCGGGACAGCCGAATTTCTGCACGATCTTCCACAGTTCTTCGCGATTCACCGTATCGAAGGCTTTTGTTAGATCCATGAAGGTAAGTAAGAGGTGAGTCCGCATCTCCGGACACTTCTTCTGCAGCTGTTACACGGCGAATATCATGTCGGTGGTGTCGCAATGACTGCGGAATCCACATTGACTTTCCAGAAGGAGTCCTACTTCCCGATGTTTGTTGAGGCAATTGAGTAGAATACGGGGAAGATTTTCCCGGCAATATTGAGCATCGAGGTTCCTCGGTAGTTATCACAGATTTGGTGGTTTCCCTTCTTCTTGTAGAGGTGGAAGATTGTGACTTCCTTGAAATCCGGAGGGACGTGTCCGTGGCGCCACATCGCCTGCAAGAGCGCTGTGAGTTGTTTCATCTGTCGGAGGCCGCCATGCTTGTAAATTTCAACAGGAATCGTGTCTGATCCAAGTGCTTTGCGCTGGAGAGTTGCTGCACGACGCTGAATGCTTCTTGGTAAGAGGGCAGAAGATCGATTTCGGCATTGCTCTCCACTTGAGGCCGTCGGTCAATGCCGGCTTCGTAGATGGTGGAGGGATGGTTAAGAACGCTCATGAAGTGTTCGGCCTTATGCTTCAGGTTCTGCGTCCTGAAACACATATCAGTTCGACCGTCGTAGTCCGAGGATGTCTTCTAATCCTCCACAAATGGGTCGTGCAGGGGCAGGGACTTTTCGGTGTTAGTAGGCTTGCGCAGCATCTAGCGCACTCTCTTTTTCCTTACCCGTCTGTGCCTGGTGTCAGGACATAGTCAAGAAGACTGGAGGTGGGTTCGTGTGCAGATGAATAGATGCTACCTATGTGGTACCTCCCTACACCCTTAAGCATAACTCTAAACTTACTCCATACCCTAACCATAAAACGTATTCTATTTTCGCTGGAATTCGGCCCAGAGTGACCTGCATTGCAGGTAGCTCCATTTAAGAGGATATATCTCGAATACATAAAGCTTAAATGTTCCCTCTGAGAAGTCGTGGGTATATTCTATCCACCAGGGGTATCAGCATGGAAGTTTAGATGCAAAACTCACCGCTGCTCGAGGTAACCTCCTGAAAACTGGTGCTCTGGCTGGCTTCTTTTTCGATCGTACTGTCCTATTGGTAGGCTGATCCAAGTAATACTCTCGGCCATACATTTTAATGTGACGTGTGGGAGACTGGGTTGCAAAGTCAGTGGCCAGTTTGAACAGTCCTAAAACAAGAAGTTTAGTTTTAAGA
This sequence comes from Schistocephalus solidus, assembly GCA_017591395.1. Classification (NCBI taxonomy): domain Eukaryota; kingdom Metazoa; phylum Platyhelminthes; class Cestoda; order Diphyllobothriidea; family Diphyllobothriidae; genus Schistocephalus; species Schistocephalus solidus. The sequence continues at coordinate 23,049 of WEDG01003386.1, read as the reverse complement.
CTTCTTGTAAAAATAATTTGGCAGAAGTCATCTTCAGGTAGCAGTTATATGCTCTGCTTTAAATATTTGACGGAATTTCGGAAACGAAGTGGGTCAACAAGGTTATATAGTGGATTTTAGTACTTGACGTTAAATTTGTGATGATTACGATGCGCTGAGGCTGATAGAGTGCACTGGTATAGCGTAAGGTAACTTTCAGATAGGCACACGCAGATATGATTGGCTCATCAGGTGAACCATAGAGGCCAGTTTGAGGGAATAGTTGCAAAGGAGACAAGATCACTGGAAGAAGAGCTTTAGAACATTATCGGCAAGGATCAGGAAGACTTGAATGGCAATTTCTGGTTTATTTACCCTCATTAGCTAGCCACATCCAACCCCAAGGCTCGAAACCGCGACCTGTTGATGGCTGGGACACCACATGGGTTGAGGATGTCTGGCTGATGACGGCCAATAAGCCATAAATGGCCATTCCAGTCGTCCTGGCTTTTGTCGGTAACATTATACTGCCTATAATACTAGCCGTTGTGCGGCTGCTATCGGGGCTCGAGAGAAAGCCCCAAGGCAGAACGGAAAGAGTGAATCCATAACCGATCGGTGAGCGCCTAGCCATCATCAAACAAGAGCTGCATCAGTCGGAGGTTTAGGATTCTCACTCGAATCTATCATCAGATGTGGGAAACTCAACTATATCAGAAAAACTCGAAGACTACTCCGAACTCGAATGGCCCAGCACGCACCAGCAGTGATGAGGAACGATGCCAGCCCCAAAGTCGCGGCTAATTCGGCGGGACCCGGCGACACATTCAAGTTATACGAAGCCGAAATGCTCGCTAGACCTCACAACTGTGTGAGCTGCGAACTGCTCGTGTCATGGTTTTCCGACCATCGATCAATCAGCAAGCGCAACGACCTCCCCGAACCATATTGGGTGCTGAGACTTTGTCTGGGCAAAGAAGTTAGTCACGCGGGGAGCGTGCGGATGACCGCTGTTGCTGTTGTGTCGATGAGCCAAATGGCTTGTAGGACTGTGGGCCATCATCGCACCACTTCAAACTACGTAAGCGTGCGAGCCGATACTTTTGACAGGCACGCAGGCACACCGCAACTACATGGCCGCGGTATACTAAGCATTTGACTGGTCAGACAATTATCACACCACGAACAACAATCCGCGGTGCATTCGGAACCTTCCGATTGTGACAGGCAAATAGCACCAGAATTCTATAAATACTGCAAAACCTGGGCGATCCAACGCCCTTATCTGAATCTCTCTCTCTCTCTCTGTGACGATGTAATCAAGTGGGAATCCGGAACGTCAGGCTAAGAAAGTTCTTGTCTCAGCGATCGCGTCTCTTTCTTTGCAAAGTTTTGCCTGTCCTATATTTGTAGGGCTAAAATGTGGGCAACCCCCTACCAGCTCGCGAAGTGACCAAGAAAACCATTGTGCAGAATCAAACGCTATAGGATGGAGCTAGATTTTCTTATGAGACCAACCTTATTGGTGCAGGCATCTTCAACATGAGCAGCGATACGAGTTGAATTGTGGGGGACTGATGTGGGATACTAAGCGAAGTTAGTTTTATGATGTCCCAGACTAATCTGCTCGGTCACTCTTATGGACTATGGCTGGTCGGTCACTTGCGAATCCACGGCACAGAGACCGACGGAACAGTGCCAGGGAGAGCGATATACACCCGCAGCATCCGCCTACACTGTCCACACTGCCTACGCACATTCACTTATTGCATGCACCTATTCGGCCGCATAAGTATCCACGACGGCGGAATTCGCCGTAACATCCACGTGTCAAGCTCAGCTTGCAATCCACCGTTACTTCGCCCACATGACTGTGGAATCGACTATCAAACTGTGATCTAGGTGCGTGTGTTTTAACCCATGGGTTAGTTTCCGGCAAAAGCAAAAAATCTTGAAACCTTCCTCTCCGGTTATTGTTGGACTTCCCTTTAAAAAGCCAACCGTCAATTTCACTAACTATTAACTTTCATTGTTTGGTCGTGTGAACAATAAACCAATAGTCATGCCAAACTCAGTGTTAACTACTTTTTGACCAAGAAATGTCATATTATTACGAAGTGAAAGTTTCTGACGAGTATACCATCATCAGTGAAGCAGAACGCCGTGGTTTGTCCTGAAATAAGGTTTATAGCTCGTGAATTTAAGAGTGCTTTGTAACCTCTCCGTTAGAAAGAAAGTCTGATAGGTAAAAACCTACCTGGAGACTTGGCCATAGCTTATCTTAGAACGCGCCGAACTTCCATCGAGCAATGCAAATCTGAGAGCGCTTGTTACTTTTGCTGCACTGACTACCTAATGGATGAAAGTAGGTAGAAATTCTGTTTGTTTATTGCCTCATTCATACTATCCGGTGGTTAACTCTTGTTTTGATTCACAGCTTTCAGTAGTGTAGGAAAATTCCTGGAATGTAAAAAAATGTCCTATTTGGCCCTGCTTGGCCTCGTTTTCCTTTAAATAAACAGATCTGAAGTAAACTCCTCAGTGGTGAACAGATTTCTGCGCATCAATTCAATCCAACAAACAAAAATAATACCATAACGTTTGTGTGATACTACGACTGCAAATTTTGATCCTGACATTTAATGAGATACATTATCTACTGTATAAGCCCAGTTTGAGCACAGGTCCTAAAAGTCAGGCGAAAGCAATTTTAAGTCTAGCGAAAAAGTCTTTTCTTCTCAACCTCACTTTCCTTTCAGCCGAATGGAAAGGCATCCTTGCATCTTCGCCTCAAACTTCAACGTTGTCCTATACATATAAGGAGCTCCCTCGATTCAGTTGCCAAACGCCTGTTTCTTTCACACTTCCTTCGGATTCTTACAGTGCGGCTAAAATATTATGTCGCTTCCAACGTCCGGATCAGTAATTTGGGCAATTTTTCTGAATTTTGACTCAGAGTAAATGCCACATCAGTGAAAATTACACCTGTGTTAGCCTGCAAAACAGTTAAACTAAATATTTCCAGAATACACCTGCTACAATCGAAAGGTTCTGAAATGGGAAAATTTTAAAATAAGGACCACCAACCTTTTGTTTCCAACCCCACTGGTTCCGTCTCAGCATTCTTGTAGTAAACCACTAGAGAGGGTTGAAAGCGATCCGGTAGTACTCCCCTCTGGGCGATATTGAATCTTTCCGATCCCTGAATAACTGATCCATCCGGACGGTAGGCCATGAGAACGAAACCTTTGGTGATACGCAAGAATACATAGAGGAACAGTTCAGTATGAATGTCTGACCAATGATACTTATACTTAATAAATATGCATGTCTGCAATTGAGAATTATGGCCGAAAATAAACATTCAAGACTAGAATGCCAGTTTCTGGCTTCCCTTCTACCGTTAGCCTGTCATCATTCCTAGCTACTCACATTTTGAAGCGGGCACAGTTTCATGAATTTTGCGGCTCTTCCACTGGGCATACGTACTTATTCATTTGCCCTTTTGTGAAAACATTGGTGGCCTCTGTGGGATTCCAACCCCTGCCAGCGATGGGAAGCCTTTATTACAGCCAACGGTCTAGCCAAATGAGCTACGAGTCACCCGGTGAGTGTCGGCGAGCGATGCGTTTGACATGGCAATTTTTCGAAATGAATTCCTTCAAACTGATGGCAGAACTGGCTATGCGCCAGCGAGCATTTGTCGGTACAAGCTAGTTGCTCCCTAACCGCCTCAACTTGCGGCACTAACCGAAATTCATTAACATTGCCAAGATTCGCAATCTGGGCAATAATCCAAATCAGAGACCTAACTCTCGAAAGCGCAAATGCTCCACCGACATGCCTAACTTCACCGTCAATCCCTCGATCTTAGGTCATTATCTGAGGAAATCAGATTTGACTGGGAGGAGGGGGAAATAACTGCGCCAAACACCACGCAACTGCTGATGAAATCGAAAATGCGAGTCCCAGGAAGTAACTAAGAGGAGGTAGACACAATCGCTCGGACAAGCACTTTATTCACCTAACTTTTCGGGTTCAACCTCGAATCCATCTTCAGAGATGGTATCAGATACGGGGCTATGCAACTACCAACGATGGATCATTTGCCAACACAGGGTGATGGCATTCCAAAACAGTTAATGATCAGCCTTTCCGAGTCATTACCATCCCACCAATGCAGTCACCGGGCCCTAAAGCCATTATCGGAGAAATAAGTCGGGTCGTAGACTGCGCCACTGCGATGTTTATGTGGCAGACAGTTTAAGCGACCGCACTGGGGGTAAAAAGAGACTACCATTTAGTGATAGCTCCTGGTTGCAAGACGGAAAATTAGACTTTCATCTCCATTGGTGATTCCGGATATAGAGCTTACGTGAAACTTCGTAAATCCAGTTTTAGTAACTAATTTAGAAGTGTAACGGCGAACGTATACGGACACTGAACTGATCAATTCCGACTTAATCTGCCTCATCCGTCAGCTATATCCTAACTCTATGCGGGCACCAGTGATGTGACACCCTGTTAGACGGTCATCAAAAATTGACAAATCACGCGTTCCTCCAATTGCGGTACGGTCCCCGTGACACTGCTTAACTAAGAAGGGCAGTTGATAAGTCGGATATCCAAAATTGGAAACTGTCAGCGGCTTGCAGTGTATTCAGCAGCACATTAGAGGACACAAACGTTCAACTCACTGACTTGTGAATAAACGTATTCTGGAAGCATATTCTGACTTAGTTCCTCTTGAACTGGGAGAAATTTCAAAATAGAAGCCAACTCATTGGGTGCTTTCTTTTAAGAAACCAAATATTATAGTAGAAAACCCAACTTACCAAGATGTGGCGTATCCGGACTCCGAAGCCAATACTGGAGCGCGTACGTTAGGTTGAAAACTATCCATCCGTAGGTGCTGGCAGAGAGCCAGCGCGCATCCAGAAGTCGCATGACCACCTGCTCCTTCGTTGATGAGCTTTCGGTGAAGTAGATTTTTAACTAAAACAAATAAAAGAAAATATGCTTCTGTTACAGTTACTGGAAGCACAATGGGGATATTTTAATTTGTTGGAGAAAAAATGTATGTAAAAAATCTGCTATCTCCGTCCGTGTCTCCTTAACCAGAGGGTCAGAAATCAAGGTATGATTAAACACATGCGTAGGAATCCAAAAATTATCAGCAGCTACGCATAATCATTTAGTTAATACCTGGAAATGTTTGCGTTGACTGGAAACCGACACATTCAAATCTGTGTATTGCTCAATGTAAGGTTACAAAAATGGCGGATACAAATTGTCCTGGAAAGGTCTTTTCCGAATTTTGAATTTGAGCCGCCATTTTTCGTTCTCCATTAACATGGAAATTTTTGGACATTTTAAAACTACTCTACCTATTTCCCGTTTATATCTTGACCTATTCTATCGGGTTTGTTTGTCTGAACTATGATCATGAGGTAATCTCTACGGTACACCAGCAGCTTTTTGAATGAACTTGAATCAAAAATTAACCGACGACTCTCCGTGACGCCAGCTGTTGCACGCCTTGGACAAGATGTCGGGTTTGTGATCCTCTCTTGCCAACTTTATCATCATCAAAAAAGGCCTATGCCGTGGAAATAAAACAATGCTGCGGTTGGTAAATCGCCCTCAAGCGCCAATCAAAGACGAAGCTGTCAATTCCAGGCTTCCTGTCTATAAATCGCCTTTTGATTTTCAACAAAACTCAAAGCTACTTAGGTTGAAAAAAGGTAAACATGAAGGCTGAAGTGATCTGTCTTCAAGAGACGTGGTTAAATAGTGATATTGACGCGCGCGCAATTCACCAGCCGCCCATCTTTCTGCTGCTTTCCAGCTGTTTGAAAATCTTAATCTTGCAGCAGTGGCGGTGGGCTGCCTATTTTAGTTAACCAGAATTGGTACATTAACAATATGTCCTTATCTTCACATGTTTTTGATTTGCTAGACGTTATCTGTGTTACATGTAAAACCTGATTTTTAGATAATTTTAAACACGTTATATATGTTAGTATTTATATCCTCCCCTCTAACTTTGAAGGCGCCTTAACCCGATTTTTTGCCATTCAAAAAAGTTTGCTTTATTGTCTTACGAGCATCTTATTCTCTTATATGGTGACTTTAACAAGGTGAACCTACGTCTATTTACACTATTAGACGCTGATGATCTTGTTTCCTTAAATACTTGCACTGATGCCCCGCTTAATCATGTTTTGACCAACAAACCCACGCTTTTTTCTGGCTAAACACAGCTTCATTGTCAGGTTCAGTTCATTCTGTGTTATTAGGCCATAAAAAATTTCCATTTGTTCCACTTCTACGCATTGGCTACTAATAAAACCTGAAAGGAACGTTAAGTTTCGCGACATGCCACACAAAAAATTTTCCTGCTTCCTGCTTGCATTTCAGGAGGAGGAGGAGGAGGAGGATTAGGAGGAGGAGGATTAGGAGGAGGAGGAGGAGGAGGAGGAGGGGGAGGATTAGGAGGAGGAGGATTAGGAGGAGGAGGAGGAGGAGGGGGCAAGATATCCATTCTGCACAGAAAAATGAACCTACAAGAATAAGATCAGATCGTTGCTGCCTTGTGTTGCGCCGTGTCCTTTGGCCATCTAAGTATCCACGACGCTCCGGAATTCGATAGAGATGAAGTTCGGCGCCCTGGACGGTTGAAGCCCCGGGAGGATTTGCGACGCTGAACAAGTAATGCCACTGGTCATGTGGATCTGCAGACAGATAAGCATCAGTTTGAGCAATCATCTTGATAGACCTATTGATCCGCTCAAAAATAATATACTTAGTTGAGATCGCAATGTAACGGCTGGTTGGCTAAGGTTTGGCAGGAATTTTTAAAATACAAATTCAGTTTATCGTTCGTTTCCCCTAAGTACGGTTACTGCAATCACCACTCAACCGGTTGATCCTTTGGACACCTCCACACATCTGTCTTCTATCCATGGCCCTCTACCTCTCGTTAAGCACTAATACTTCGATTTTATCAATTTTCTGCGTAACTGCTCAATAATGTATCTATTCACGCATTTAATAAACTTTTCTAATCCTTTTTCCGTACTCGTATTCCGGCCACCTTTGACTGTAGACATTGAAATATGTCAATTGAATGGTCTATTAACACATCCATTTCAGGAAGCATACCCACAGTAATTGACTCTGTGAAAGCACCCATACCAGAGAATACCAACCCGCCTCCCAAAGAGAAGGTAAAACAGGACGTTGCATTAGTGGCAGCTGGTGTCGAACCATATCTTCCCCCCCCTCCCCCGGTAATTCCCTTCCCCACAATCCATTACACCCCGCTCAGACCTCCTCTGGCAAAATATTCGCGATTGGTTAATCTAATTATCTATTTTTCTGGTGGATATCCCTTCAGCCAACCACTTAAGCTGTATGTTACGCTTTCTTTCCCGCTCCCCACCCCCACTCGCAAACTTGCACTGACCTCCGGAATTTTCCTCACTACCCCTTCCATGCAGCCCAAAATATTCTTATTTCTCTGTTCGGCAATCAACAACTTCCCACGCCTCTTTCTAATTTGGAAGCCAACGTCACTAATAAAAGAGCGGACGTGATGGAAACACGTGCCAGCTGGGTGCACTACTTTTGAAGCCACCTGCTCTCATAAATTTTTATATATTTTCTAGGTGGTTTAAGCAGAGGTATTCGTTCTTGCAGTCACTTAGTAGAAAATTACGTTCGCTTCATATTTTATACTCAAAAAAAGGCGATAGTTCAGTTTTTAAAAAAGTTCTCCGATTCGCAAATATCTTGAAGTCTGATTTACCATAGCGTTTACATTTAGGGTTTCCCTTCTACAAGCTGTATGCTTTCGGAATAAGGAAAACCATGTATTTCGTACAGTACAGTAAGAAGAAAATTTATATTTTCATAAAGTTTTTGCAGTGGATTTGAGTCGCATTGCGCGCTTCAGGGAGGTCATTAGTAAACAGGCGCATACGAATGCAGTCGAATGGATATTGTACAGTATTTCTAAATAAGGAAGTTTTTTTAAAACCGAAAGATAGCTTTTCTTCGTGTGTAAAATTTAAAGAAGAAATTATTTGCCGTCAGAAGAGTAGAAGAAAGGATATTTTTGTGCATGCTTCCTATAAACCATACTCGAATTTATGAGGGCAGTGAAAATAACTATAAAAATGCATACTACTTAAGTAGTGTCTTGGTCCATTAAAGTGTTTTGCAGGTGGCCAATAAGCAGCATATTCAAAAGCTGGCATTTCTGCCGTGTCCGTAATATCCTCGCATTAGCATAGACGCTTGTTAATATTACAACCGCACGTAGATAATTCTTCGTAATCGTAAATGCATTTCAGAATTCTGCTTAAATTTGCGTGAGATCGGTCACTCACTCTACTTCGGTTTTCTACGGAGGTCACAGCTTATACAATCATTAAGAAGTCGATGTGGGAGAGTGGTTCACAGTTTAGGTTCTGTAATATGGTAGTCCCATTGTGCGTTGAAATCTCGTCACGAGCCCTTGTAAACAGTCGGTTAGCAACCAGTATTACACAAAAGACGTATCTAGAAAGACGAAGTAGACCAAGATGGCCATCTCTGGCTTATCGGCAATCGTCAGCCATCCAAATAGCTTAAACAACACGACTGGCATTTCCCCTGTAGAAGTAAATTTACGGACTCTGGGGGCTACTTTCAGCCATTCGTCAACCGCGGCTTTCATTCAAAGCGGAGTTACTCTAATCTTAGTTATTTACTTTTAATCGACTCTGCTCAACCTTCTTGAACTGTCGAATCCACTGTGTAAAAAAATTATGAATTTGACAATTGCACTGATGCTTCGAGATGGGCTGCAGGAAACATAGCTAATGGCTATGAAATTCGGCTGCGTCTTGGCCTTTCAGCTTGCAGTAGACGAATGGCATTTGCTTGGAATTTCCCCATTACTTTTGAATTTGAGCTGCCATTTTTGTTTGCTCTCCATCCACGAGGAAATTTTCTGTAACTTTATGCTCATCTACCTATTTCTCTTTGATATCTCCGGCCGCGCCAGCCACCTGCGTCCTCTCCCGCCTCCGGTCTTCTTGACTCTGTCATGACACCGGGTTCAGGTAGGGGAGGAGGAGAGAGTGCGGTAGCTGCAACGCAAGGCTACTATCACTTAAAACTAATTCACGCGCAATTCACCGTCCATGCACCACCTGGTGTGGAGCATACGGTGGACATCGTCAAAATCGACGGTCGAACTATCGTGTGTATATATCCACTGACGGGACCGTGGGAGTCAAGAATGCTTGGATGCCCGTGTCGGTGGAAATTAATCGTGGCAGTAAAACGAATAAATTTTTTGTGTCATCAACCCAAGCGACTGCGCAGCTTTCGGCGCAAGTGGCAAAAACTTTGTGTTGGAGAAGTCACCGTTCCTAGCGCTTTGTGTAGGGCCGTATATCGGAAATCTGTGAGATGACAATTCACTGACTTCTTCAGGTTGAGGTCAACGCTGAACTCGAACGCTTGCCAACAGCTGGAGAAGACAGTCAGAGAAATTCAATATAGGTCTAGCAAAATGTCTTACCGTCTACTGAATTCACTCAGAAGTTTGCAGTAGCGTCCTGCCGAAACTCAAGGACAGGCATACTTCACTCATCATGGAAGAAGTAGCCACAAGAATAAATCACACAGGACTTCCAACCGGAATCATTTTTCATTTATACCGTCAAGGCTAAAATAATCAACACGAAATATCCCCTCATTGGATAGCTAATTTATGTTTTACCGGGTGACACTCGATCGCCTGAAGACACATCTGTACCAGCAGCTAGCGGCAGAAACGGAATGCGGGTTCCGGAACCATTGAGATATAACACGCTCACGTCAAGGACAATGGCTCCATGTCTAGAGGTTTTGCGGTGAAAGATGGAGTAAAATAGGTTTATGTACGCCATACCACTCTCTTCGGACTCTTGTTCCCTGCCGAACTGAGGGACGACTGCCATGATGGCAGCCGTATCAACATCCATTTTCAATTACTCAATAGTCGCTGGATAACAGAGGAAGAGTCGACAGGACAGCGCATGGAATACCACAACGAAAATGAACATACTGTGGTTGTTTAACCTTCCGAATGACTATTAGCAGGTATAAATGGCCTCCGAAAGAGGCAGAAAATGATGACCTGGTAGGCATCAATGGAAGTTACTACACCGTATTGGACCAATTCACGTGCCCATCTCAATTGGCGTCAAAGTATAGAAGGGAATGGCTGGTTGGAGCTCCAAGTGAACAAACGACTTACGTTGGCTGCAATGCTTCAATTGCAATGGACGTAGCATCCTCCTTACTCAGAAACCAACCAGTGAACAGAACTTTTTTCCCAAATAACCTCGCTGATTCTATGGCTTGATTTGCTTTCAAAACGTGAAAGTGGGCAGGGTTGTTCATTCGGCCAAACCCTCGACCAGATTGGTAAAGGGGTAATACGGGCTATATGCGATTGGAAGGCTTCAAGGTCACCTGAATGTTACCTTCACTGATCTAACAGCCCACGTCTCTTTGGATTCCTGACTAGAGGCAAATACAACTCATCGCAAAGTTAGTTCTGTCTAGGTAGTCTTCCTATAGAATCTGAATTGTACCATGTTCCAAAAAACCTTGCGCATGGACTGAAAAGGTTCCAAATATCTTCAAAGATGGAAACACGATTTTACTGCAGTTGGTCATCTGATTAGCTGGGTATACTATAGCAAATATCTTCTCCACGATAACATGTCGAGTATTACTGGAAGATGTATTTAGTCCACTGCGTAATTCTCTCTCAAAATGCTCCTACTCTAAAGGTTATAATTTTGTAGCTAGTTTTCGGTTTCTACTTAAACCCAGCCATGCTTTAGACCCGGATTTAGGAGAGATCGCTAACTGCTGTACATTTTGAGACTCAAATCGAGTTAGTAACTTAATCGTAAGTTCTTCAAAACGAACGTTGCGTTTCTGCGGTCTATGAAGCAAATTCACATGTTAATCATGGGATAATGAAGCTTAAAGCTTCACCCAGCAGAAGTTTGCCCTAACGTAGTTGCCCCTGAATGAGGACTTGAACTTATGGCCTCCAACACGCCCACCTTACGAGGTCATCCTTTATAACTACGCACTGGTAAAGCAAGGGTCAATGGATGCAGGTACTTCTTCAGTATCAGAGTGGTTTCAGCGTGGAACGCTCTGCCCGCGGATGTTGTTCTCTCTACCACCGTGAATTCCTTTAGGCACAAACTCGACGCTTATCAAACATTATACTTCAATTACATGCAATTATACTACTCATAATACTTAAATAGTCTTCGAATTGTATTTTGTCGACTAGCCGACGGCTGCTTGCCTTTTCCATGTCATTATGGAAACATATTTTCAATTTTCCTTATATATAGATGTTTTCTTAGCCACTTTCTAACCAATAGGGAGCTCAAAGGCGTTTGCCTATCTTTCCCTTTATAAAACTGACCTGAACTGAACTAAGGGGTTTCAGGAATGCATAGCATACTGCTGAATTCTACGCATTTGCCAATATTAAATAGAAATCGAAGTCGAGGAATAAGTATATGATTACTGTGAATGTGTACTGATCTTGTTCAATTTGTCGACAAAAGTTCGGAAATTCGGCACTGCGGAGAATTCGAGAGCACCGCGGGGGAGGGAGTGAGGTACACTTTTGAATCCGCTAATGAGGTCAATAATACTGTTCGTCATCCCAGGCAGCGGACATGAGAGGACCCGGCATGCCAATGGGTCCCAGCGGTCCCATGGGAGGCATAGGCCCCATTGCTCCCATAGGCATCATAAAGGGTTGTGCCTGGGTCTCTATCGAGACACCCAAAACGATGGCAGTCAGGAGGAGGAGGAGGCAGAGTTGAGCTTTCATTGCGACGACGTTAAAGGATCTCTGCCAACCAGGCATATTTATAGTGTAAAGTTCTAGATTAATCTGCCACTGACCGACAGTGAGAATATTTTCGTTCATATCTGGAAGCAGAGAGTCATAAATACGGGGTCAGACCAAACTTAACTAGATAGTTCTCACGTTTGATGCCGACCTTTCTAAGAAGGGATTAAAGTTCGAAGGTCTGTGTTCACTAGTATCTTCTTTAAGAGAAACAAGTAGTGATCCTGAAACAGGTTAAATTGCTGAAGATCATTTCTCGGTTTAAACTGTGGCCTTTCCCGGGATGGCTTGAAGTAGGACAAACCTAAAATATCAGAAACTATACTTTCCGTCTTTTTCGTCATTGTAGATGAAGCTAGACTTTTGGTAGTATATACCCATAAAGATGCGAGTCTGTGATGGTTATTTCTGGCTCACTACTCATCGCCACCCATTCAGGTTTCAACATTGTGATTGGACAACCCGATCGCTGCTGGTCAGAAGCCGATCTCACGACTCAGTGCTAGAGCTTTGGACTAGGAAACGCTCAAAAGCCGATAAATCCGGATTTTTCAGGCTGATGAAGAAAGATAACCCAAAAAGCAATCCCAGTCCCAATCACATTATTTTCTTTATTTTGAATTATTAATAATCGCTGTGAGGGATTCTGGTTGAATTTACCATGCAAAAGGATGAGGATGTTCCGAACTGGAACCCTCTCGAGGAAAAACTCCCAACATACCTGTGTACTGAGGCTCCAAATTAATTTATCCACGATTAAGACACCTATAATTCGAACATCCGAATATTGACTGAATTCTTACTACGAAAGACGTTTGGTGGTTTGCTGGGGAAGTCCGACAGCACATATTAGCATTCAAACAGCCTCGGCCCACTCACTGGGGTTAAAGGCTCTGTTTCAGCAGGTGTGTCATCTGGTGTGTCATTTGGTGGTCATTTGGTGTCATTTGGGTTAGATTTAAGTTGGAGGTTATGGTCATGGTTATGCCAAGGGTTAAGGCTATTATTGTATAACCTGTGGGGTTTAGGTTTAGGGGAGCGCTAGGGTTAAGTTTGCGGTGACAGGGTTAATGTTAGCAGTTATACATGGGTATGTGTACCCTTCCTGAAATTTACCGTAAGGCCGCGTATTTTAAGCTGGTGGGGCGGTCCCGTGTCCTGGTCAGGCGGCCATACAAGGCATTCCTACTGAATTTCCCAAGCAATCCATCAAGAAACTACCAGATGACTGTAAGGCACTGTTAATTAATAGGGGTCGCCGAATTTTTAACAGTTTGAGTCAAATAAATTATTTAAATCTGTTAAAACCCCCTATTGAATAGGAGTCATTTTGTACGCTGGCCTCCTAGCTTCAAGGTGATGGAGACTCGAGATCGTTCCCAATAATGTATAACCATCTTCCAAGTTAGATACATAGGCGCCCTCGCTATCCAATGTCATGTTTGAGCAAAATGACCTCCCAGATTATTTCACCTGCAAGTCAGCGCAACATATGCTCAAATCATCTTAATGGACGGGTGAGGATACAGTAGCTATGTTGTGTTCCTAGCTGACTGTAGAGTTGTTCGCTTGGGATGATATCGAAGGGGCCAACTCAGGGCATGATGCGAGAACACTGTCGATCACAAAATTCCTGACGAGTGATGTCTTCTGAGCACACGAGCCGTACTCCGGATCCATATATAAGGATGTCTCCGTTTCGCAGCTTGTTTTTCAGACTAATTTTACGATGATTTCAACGGTTTCAACGACTTCAGACGACTTTTACCCAAAATGATAGGCCTATACCTACTCTTCACTATCTACTGTTTTCGAACAGATATCTCCCATCATTAAATCTAAGGGAAGAATTATCCCCTCGGAGTAGTTGATTTTCAGGCCCAATTATATTGCCTTCGCACCTATATGCATTAAAGCACGGTCCATTTCTGCAAAGGAGCTCGCCAGCGTCACAAGGTTCTAAAAAAACGGTTCCCTGTTGGTAGCCTGTAGTCTGTTACACTCACATGCGACGGGCATTGGAATGACTATTAGTGAATCGGCCTGGTCGGTCACTTGCGAATACATCGTACAGAGACCGGTGAGCCAGTGCCTGGAGCACCATCACACAGCAGAGGTCGTCGCCTCCACTGCCCTCACTGTCCTCGCGCATTCACTCATCGCATAGGCCTATTCGGTCACATGCGCATCCATAACAGCGGAATTAACCACAATGCCGACAACACCGATACACCATGCACACCCTCCGCTCCTGCCATTCTTAGTGCCCCTGCCACCCCCACTACCAGCAATGACATCCTCCCAGCCTCTACCGATTTCTCCTGCCCACACTGAACCCGCAACTTCAACTCACGCATCGGCCTGGTCGGTCACCTGCGAATCCATCGCATGGAGGCTGGTGAACCAGTGCCTGGGGCTCCGACATACAGTCGACGTGCCCGCCTTCACTGCCCTAACTGCTTTCGCACATTTACACACCGCATGGGCCTATTAGGACACATGCGCCTCCATGACAACCTCCGGTAAACCACCGTAGGCTAACCTACATCAGCGCACACTACCTACACCAATGCATCGACAACACTCTCACAATCACCATTTACCACAGTATATCACGGTTTCCTAGAAACCGTGGCACAGAGAATCTGCCAATCTGACGCTTCCACCAGACCACGCCGTCGGCTCAGTGTATGTGCTGTTGTGTGTCGAGTGGCTGACCAGTGAACTGGGGAGTCAGACGGCGATGGCTGCTCCATATCCCCTGAGTTTGTGAATCCTGGTGTGTGCGTTATGGGGGCCAGGTCGTGCTGTGGCGCGCGAAGACGGGTACGCCGATCCGTCAGCCAATGCGCCCACTCCCACATCAGGCAACTGACTGGCTCGGACAGTGGTCTGATTGTGGGGGTGGGGGAGAGAAAAGTGAGGTCGAGAGCTCAGCGTATTTTTCCTCACTATAAACAATCTGACGCGCTTGAAACTATCACGGTGCGCTAAAAGCCGTGGCTTGGAAGGTTGCCAACTGACGGGATAACTCGGACCGCGTGGTCAGCCCAATGTGTGTTTTGTGTGGAGTGGCTGACTGGCGGACTGAGAGTCAGGTTGCAATGGCTCCTTCTTAATGTGGCCTTTATGGCACTCCCACTCCGTGGGATCCGAGCCAGGTGTGGTGGCACGCCCAGGGGCGGCTTAGGCCGCGCCAGCCACCTGCGCCCTCTCCCATCTCCGGTCTTCTTGACTCTGTCTTGACACCGGACTCAGGTGGGGGAGGAGGAGAGAGTGCGGTAGCTGCAGCGCAAGGCTACTATCACTTAAAACTAATTCACGCGCAAGTCACCGTCCCTGCACCACCTGGTGTGGAGCATACGGTGGACCTCGTCGAAAATCGACGGTCGAACTGCCATTTGGTGGCCTAAATATAGATATTGGCTTCTGTCAACTTACAACAAACGTTTGTGCTCTAAATTTAGAAAGTTTCTAGTCATAAAGTTTTGATAAATGTTATTAAAATTCTCAATGCAGTTGGTGAATTCTTCACGTGGGTTATGCTGTCTGATAACAGGTTTTTAATTTGAGGCATGATCAGCCTATAAATCGTCAAACGGTTCAGTGACATATTTGGACACCCCGAATGTGCCAAGGCTTACTTCGGCCGGAGCACTAGGCCTCCTATCCATTCCGCGTTGCCATAGGATCTGAAGCTGCCACCTGTAAAGCCAGCCGAGCAGGAGAGACTAAGACGACCCGAGGACCACGCTAAACACAGGTGTTGTTGACCAACGTCCCAAAGTTTAAACCCAAGCTCAAGATGTCTACACCGTCGGCTGACGTCCGTGAAACGATGGGATCCGGTAAACACCTTTCGATGCGCGCTACGTGGCCCAATAACCCAAATTGCAAAACACCCTCAGTGCAATTATCCTTAGTCAGATTCCATGTTTACTTCACAAAAATTCTTAGTATACAAAAAATATACGGCTCTCACTTGCAATGAACACACTACTTACTACATTAAAATAAGTACGGTAATTGTTTAATGATTTAATATAGTATGGTAATTTTGGCGTACGTTTCATGAAGCCTATAAAGTGTATGTTGGTGCATTTTGCAGGTCATAATAGTGTTGTTAGCAGTGTTAGCAGAAGTTTGACAGCTACTTCCACTACTACTACTATTTTTGGCAATACCTCTCTGTGGGATCTACTGATTCACGCGCGGCGGCAGGGCCAGGGGTGTCTCCGGCCGCGCTAACCAACTGCGCCCAAGCCCGCCTCTGATCTTCTTGACTCTGTCTTAGTGATAAGAGAGGGAAGAGAGATTGTGTGTGCGGTAGGTTCAGCGCATGTGTACTATCACCTAAAAGTAACCCATACGCACGTCACCATCCCTACACTACCATTATGTGAAGTATACGCTGCGCCTCGTCAAAATCGACTGTCAAAATATCGGTAATATACCCACTGTTTGGCACAGTCCTTCACAATATAAGTTTAGAGTTTGAGGTACTTCCCTTGCTGCTAAGCTGAGCTTGCCCTCACACTCCTTGAAAAATTTGCTCAAATCTGCAAATCAACTTTGTCCCCGACCCTAACAGAACCCGACATTCACCGTCACCTCAAGATGACTTTTTAAAAACATTTATTTGGAAACTGTCGTACCAGCAGTGTTGCCGAGAAATGCTTTACTCTTGGTTCACATTCTAACGAATAATCGAGTTTGGCGGACAGAGAAATTCAGGCAGAGGAATCACAGACGGGGTGGACAATGCGAGCGAGGAAAATGTGCCGAAAATCGACATGCGGGCGATAAATGGACAACGAACAGCGCGAGTTGCCTTTTTACCCCTCTACAGGGCGAGTAAGAGAAGCCTCGACTCTCCCCGCCCCCCCTCATGTAATTGGATTTCAATGAACTCAGCTGACTTGCAGCTTTTGATAGGAAATGCTTGTCGTCAAAAGTTCCACCACCGATATTCCACTTACTTCCATATTATTTCGGCATCAACAAAAGATATTTTCAAGAAAGATGAAACAGTTTTACAGGAGGCAAGGATGCCATTTGAAGAGGGTGTCATTTTCGGTAGAATTAATTACTGAACGGCATTTTGTGGACCGTCCTACTACTTAGCATTTTTAGCGTCAAATAGGAACGCGCATATACCTACTAAAATAGTCACTTATCATGAGTGGCTTTACGGGCCATTTAACGTAATCAGTCAGCCATAGCGTAGCCAAAAGGCCAGAAAAACTAGAGTATGAACCCGGGCTAATTTAGCCTTTCAGGAAGGCGCGCAGCCAGTATAGTAATGGGCTCATGCCCCGGTGCCTGTGATTGGACGTCTTCAAGGTCACAAGGAAGTAGCGTTCAGTCTTATGGCCCAATACCTAACATATCAAGTCACCGATTTTTCTGGAGCAGATGAATGGCTGAATGACGTTAAGACTGCAAAGATCCCCCATGTCTGAGCAATTAAACCCTTGTCAGAGCAAAACTGAAGAATATTAAGACGACCAGCGACGAGCGTAAATGGAACTTTTGTGCCGAAGATAAACACTGCAGTCCTATAGAAGACGAAACGGTTGCATAGGTGTGTTTGGAAATCCAAAAACCTTCTTTTTGATTGGAATTCCAGGAGAATTGCTATGCAAGTTTACTTTAAATGGGAAATTTCTATTCAATAAACGGATTGGCACAGTCCCAAGCCGGCCAATTCTGGCAGAGATGCATCCCTATTGGAGATGGGGTGATGCCTGACAGTGTCATCAGAAGCCGCATCAACTGGACCAACAAACAGACTAGAAAGGCTAGTTTTGGCAAATCAAGCCTCTCGTGGTAGGAAAGAGAGGTCAATTTTCTGCTCTGATCAACAAGTGGTGCAGGCCAAGAACAGGATGATATGGAAACGAAATCCCCAGCCTTACATTTAGCTTCGTAGCCTATAAGGAAGATAGGCTGAAGAATAGGCTGATCTCCCAATCAGCGATTACTTCCACTCATTAACTAGCGAAGGCATTAATCGGGTTTATAGCCCCAAGTAAATTGGCGTGAATTTTATTAAAAATCTAGAGTACAGGCGTCATCAGCCCTGGCTTTATTTGACCCGAATTGTGGTGGAATATCTCCAGGTTTAGGAAACGCCAAGGCTTGAGCATAAATATTTCAAAGTTTAAATACGAAGGTTTGAGTTCCAGAGGGTCGAGCACCGGAAAAAGTTCTTAACTTGAGCTTTCCAGCTCATGCAGGAGTCCATATTCGGAAACCGCGCGAAGAAAAAAAGTACGTGAGGCGCCGTATTTCCTCGACCATTTTACATGGAATGGCTATCTGAAAGCGTTTATCAGTTGATGCCTACGCGGTTGGCCTCGGAGGACCCAAATAGAGACACCAGCAGAGATATAGCCGCCTATAACATACATGAAGGACATCTCAGAGGTTACTTATTGCACTGTTCCAGGACTAGGTGTTGGAATTGCACAACGGCCAAAAGCTATCATGCCCAGCAAGGGGATGAAAATTA
Source organism: Schistocephalus solidus (assembly GCA_017591395.1). NCBI lineage: Eukaryota > Metazoa > Platyhelminthes > Cestoda > Diphyllobothriidea > Diphyllobothriidae > Schistocephalus > Schistocephalus solidus. The sequence continues at coordinate 4,624 of WEDG01003386.1, read as the reverse complement.
AAGACTGACTATTTCCCAAGGATCAATTTGGGAAGTGCATCTCACCCCATGCCTAACCTGTCCTTATAACTAGACAGGTCAGACTTAACGCGCATACATGAACATAAGCTGGCTGTGTGACGTGGGGACGAATTATTGCAAGTGGGTGCCCGCACCTACGAAACGGGCCCTGATTTCAACTTCGCGCGCGTCAAGATGATCGCCCACGCCGGAAATGAAACAAGCCAAAAATTCATTGAAGCCTGGTCCTGTCGGGTATTGATCTGGAACCGACATACAGAGCCCTGCGCCGTCACCTTCAGACTTCCGTCATTGATTGGCGTGTACCCCATATAACAGTAGCGTTGTCTGTTGCTGCTGCTACCTTTGAAGATAGACTCCTGTACGAATTCTAAAGATCTGGATAAAATGACAATTGTTCCGATGCTTGACCAGCCTTTCTCACACTGTTCCCACTACTGAATTCATTTCAGTGGAAATATCTGTCCGAAGCAGCAGATAACATATTCGGCCTGCAAACATTTGGGGCTCTTAAGGGCGATATGCTACTACCCCAATTTAGTTAGAAAGTGTTTGTTTAGTTCGGAATATATGAAGCTGGGTTATGACAACTGCGAAATTTATCTCTGCACACTTGCATTAAATGAAAGGTTATTCCTGTTTTCAAAGCCGAATATATTATGCAATAAGCATCAGTACTATGATTAGTTGGTCTAAGGATATTCAGTAATAATAATTCTTTATTCTCTCCTGTCAAACCCACTTCGAAATTACAACATTTGACTTCGCCTATTTCCTATACAATATATGCTTTTCCTAGGAATTAAGATATACTTAGTGCACATTGCTTGAATACCAAAGTGGGACGTAAAATGACTCGCAGGATTATTACTTGCCAAAAAATGCGGAAGCAGTCTTAAGGATGCAATGGAAGCGTTGTCAAGAAAGCCAACATGGCGGCATGGCCAGTAACTCTGTCAGCAGCAGAAATGAATGTAAGCTCTTCTGGATTAGAGATACATTCTACAGTATTAGAATTAGGCTTTACGGATGATAGAAGCTACCGCTAATGCCAACTTTAGGTCAGTCTCAGATTAACCCAGCCAACCTACACCTTGATTGCAGGCCATGGTTAACTTACTAGCAGTGCAATTCCAGTTCTTACTCCTTGCTCTCACTGCCATCGTTTTGGGTATCTTCGTGGAGATGGAGTGGAACATAATTAAGCATCTCACCCATTCTCTCTTAAAGCACTGGGTGAGGCCAACTGTAAGCAGAGAATGGGAGGCATGCATTTATTCTTCTGCATCTGCAAATGCGAACATGTTGACTGGTGCGGAATTAGCGCCCAGCCCCAGCATAGCAATCCTCAACACTAGGCCCTACACAAAGTGAACTCACAAACGCCCACAGAGGCGCGTCATATTGATAGAAACTGGCCATGTGCGCGCTATCATAAAGACGTCATATATTTCAAGAAATATTCCCAAGGGTAGTCTGCCTTATCGCAATCACTCTCTTCTGAAAAACTCCTTTGAACAAAGTGAAACGACGTCTCTCAGGCATTTTTGAACACCGAACGGTCAGGTTAAGTATTGAAGTAAGGTGGTTTTACCAGGTCTCCTGATGAACAACCCTTCCTCCTGTGAATTGCCTTGTAACTTCTAGTTAGATCAAGGTATAATAAAGCTGGCAGCTGATTCATGAGACTTTCGACTGACGCCAACAAACGTTTGATAATTGGCCCCCTAATCATTTCAAAGGGCCCCTGTTCAGGGAATATTGACAGAAGGACCAATGGTTTGATCGCCAGTCTTGCACGAACCGAGGAAGTAATAGTCAGGCTTAAGGGCGCTTTGCCTAACAAAGACCCAAAGTGCCCGTCTTCATACCAGCCGGCAAAACGTTCGCTTCGGGAAGGATTTTGCATGCCAACGAAGTACATGTCATCAAGACCAGCGATTAGAGCTGGCTGCTGAATAGTCATCATCCAAAGTGCACGAGTTATGGTAACAAGCGCAGCGTAAAAAGAAGAGAGGGAGATCGAGGCAGATAGTCAGAGGTTTTCAGCAGAAAAATGCATGGACAAGAACAGTGCAGTGCTAACATTCAGATGCCGGTTTTAGTGATCCACCCAGATTTGGCTATAAAAAGGACTCATGTTTTACGTTCTAACAACCAGACTGCCTCCTAGGAATCCGGCTTCAACGTCATCGAGAATTCTCACACAACATCTTGATTAGTTCCATTTTGTTCTCGTGGAAATGTTACAACCTCTCATAACTTGGTGCCGTTACAGGGTCGAATTACCCTTTCATAACACAAGACCTCCAAGTGAGAATGAGCACTACTGAGTTGCACGCTGTGAGCCCTCGATTAAATTTTAGGAGGTGATTCTAACTCAAAATGTGCCGTTGATGATTCTGTATATCTAATTCACCAAGCAGAGTATTTAAAACTTTGGCCTTTGAGGAGCATCCCTTCAACCATCTGCAACATTTGCTGATGATGGGTTCGAGAGAGAATCCGAAACGTCAGGCCAGTAAATACCATGTTCCGGGTGATTGGCTCATCGTGTTCACCTGAAGAATCGTGCACTAATTATAGGCATCCATATTTTTCTTTAATCTCCGCGATTTAGATCGAACAACATCTGGCAATAACCGATCTCAAGAATTGCTGATCTAGCTTCTGAAATTCCTTATCGATTAGGAAGGATGACTTAAGTGGGGTGCAATAGAATCTCAAGGTATTTCAGATACCCCAACATACAAATAATGTTTCTTGTAGCTTTTACACAGAACATCACACCTTCAAAAAAGGTGTTGTGGATATTTTTTATAATTTGTATTTTATGTGTAAGGGCATCGCTAGTTAATAGAAAAATGCAAACGAATTAAGTAGATATACTTAATACGGTTTATGCAGGCTGCCGTAAAGAATTTGATTAAAAGCTGGCATCCTATCACGTCCAACGTATCTTCGAATTATGCTACATGATAATTTTTCTTAAAACCCCCCTGCCCGATAATTTATATTAAAACCACCCTGTGTGTTTCGAACGTGTTTCGTCAATATTTCTGCTGCTGCATGACACAGCAACGAGGGGGTTCTGCTCCGCATTGGGTCACCCAGCGTTCTCTATGCGGTTTCTGGTATATGGACTCCAGAGCATAATCGGGGAAATAGTTTCGGAAATTAATATGTGCATGACACGGAGTCAGGTGATCCGGACATGACTTTTTAGGGTCAAACCCGAAATTTCAATGAACATTTGGGTCGAAGACAATCAACCACTGTGGAATAACCACGTAATGCCCATTCTACAAACAAGTAGTACTACAAGTTGTATGAATCTTATATGGCAAAAACGTTATACCGTACTTCCGACGTAGATACTAGCTTAAAAGCCCAGACACGTGTTTCACCGATGTTTCTGATGCTGTGTGACACCGGAGACACCCCTGGCCATGCCGCCACGCGTGAATCAGTAGATCCCACAGAGTGGTATTGCCAAAAATAGTAGTAGTAGTGGAAGTAGCTGTCAAACTTCTGCTAACACTGCTCCCAACACTATTATGACCTGCAAAATGCACCAACATACACTTTATAGGCTTCATGAAACGAACGCCAAAATAACCATACTATATTAAATCATTAAACAATTACCGTACTTATTTTAAAGTAGTAAGTAGTGTGTTCATTGCAAGTGAGAGCCGTATATTTTTGGCATACTAAGAATTTTTGTGAAGTAAACATGGAATCTGACTAAGGATAATTGCACTGAGGGTGTTTGGCAATTTGGGTTATTGGGCCACGTAGCGCGCATCGACAGGTGTTTACCGGATCCCATCGTTTCACGTATGTCAGCCGACGGTGTAGACATCTTGAGCTTGGGTTTGTACTTTGGGACGGTAGTCAAGAGCACCTGTGTTTAGCGTGGTCCTCGGGTCGTCTTGGTCTCTCTTGCTCGGCTGGCTTTACAGGTGGCCGCTTCAGTTCTTATGGCAACGCGCCATATCAGCCAGGTGACTGAGTGGATTTGCAGGTTTTTCTCGAGAGGTGATTATGTGGAGGATGTTGTGCACATTGTCTATAAGTATTGGTTTCTACTCCAGCCTGTGATGGACATCTTAGCAAAGTATGTTCGGTCATCTCCCTGGCGCGGTCCCTCACTCGCAGATGAATTTGCATCAGCAGAATATAGCAGTTGAAAACGTCTGTCGTTTCAGGGGTCGGCGTGCCAGGAACCTCCTCCTCCATCATATGTGAACATGTGGTTTTGTCAGTCAGTTTTGCTCTCAGCGGGAAGTAGGGGCACCGCTCAATCAAACGGGTTCTTCAAAATATGCTGAACTGTTCGAAACGATCTCCCTGGAGCAAAATGCACGTCAGGCCACGGGATGAATGAGGGCTGCTTGACGGAAGGCAGCTAAGCCTCGAATGACTCAGCAATGACTTCTCGATGCTTTTTTCAGTTGGCAAGAAGTTCCTTACATTATTAAGGGCAGTTTCTTACGTAGAACGGAAGCATAGTGCTTCGGTCGAAGTATGCTTTTGAACATTCGTGATGTCAAAATATGTCACTGGCCCGTTCGAAGATATAAAGGCTGATCATCGATGA